>SNQJ01S0177044.1:0-16389 GCA_010110895.2 Picea sitchensis | reverse complement strand
TGCAATAAATTCAAACTGTCATTTACATTTATTGACCTCTTTCTACAGGTCCATTTACATCACATATTCATACTTATGAGTTTTGCCATAGTCCTTGGCCAGTTCAGTTATATTTACAATCTGGGGGAAACAGGGTGTTACATTCAGATCAGTAAGACCTCACTCTCATTGGGTCCTTGATGTATCTTATACATATCAGACTGGATATTTATGAACCGAAGCATATTCATATGGTTGCTGTTAAACATATTTTGAGATATGCTCTGGAGACTATAGCCTATGGGCTTAGATACACTTCAGTGGAGGTGTAATGCTTCATGGTTATACATATTCAGATTGGATGGGCAGTACAGTGGACCAGAAGAGTACTTCCGGATATTGTTTGGGTTCATCTATGATCTCTTGGTTCAGCAGGAAACAGGGCTCCATAGCCCAAAGCACTGCAGAGGCAGAATACATTGCTGCAAGTGCTACTAGTAGAGAGGTAGCGTGGCTTAGAAGGCTACTCTCAGATTTGTTCAGTGCTGAGTTGGAACCCACAATAATCCATTGTGATAACCGGAGATGTGTAAAGCTCTTCATGATTCCTGTGTTTTCATGACAAACACATTGAGATGAGATATCACTATGTTCGGGACATAGTGCAGAAGAACATTCTTAGTATTCAATATGTTCTGACGGTGGAACAAACTACAGATATTTTGACCAAGCCTCTGTCATTGACAAAGAATGTGTACTTTCTAGACAAGCTTGGTGTTGCTGAGAATGCCTCTCTTGCTGAGAGGGAGTGTTGAAATTAGTGCAGCTGCAAGAGCCATTCTCCTAGAGGATGGCATAAGACCCTAGCTGTGGACTAGGGCCCCAATACACTATTGGGGTTTCTTGGTATGAGACCAAGCAGTGAGAGCCATGGCAAAAGACCCTTGTGAGGCTCCCCAGTAGATGACTAGGGTTCTTGGTCTAGGACCAAACAGTAAGACCCTAGATGTGTTCTAGGGCCCCTGGATGTGTTCCAGGGAATCCTTGCCTGATGCTTGGATTGATCATTGGATATGTTCCTTGGTGGTTGATATAAGTCCCTAGATGTGTCTAGGGCCCCTGGCTGTGTTCCAGGGAATCCTTGCTCAGTGCCTGGATTGATCCTTGGATATGTTCCTTGGTGGTTGATATAAGTCCCTAGATGTGTCTAGGGCCCTTGGCTGTGTTCCATGGAATCCTTGCTCAATGCTTGGATTGATCCTTGAATGTGTTCCTTGGTGGTTGGTATAAGTCCTTAGATGTGTCTAGGGCCCCTGGATGTGTTCCACATAACCCTTGCTTAATGCATGGGTTGATCCTTGGTCTTGTACCTTGGTGGATAAGACCCTAGATGTGTTCTAGGGCCTCCAGATGTGTTCTGGGGTAAATTGGTCTTTGACCACGTAGATCTTGGTATAATACCAAGACGTGTTGATGTGTGATCCTCTTCCTCTCTCCTGGGATGGTCCATGAGACCTAGGAGTGCCTATGAAGATGGGCATGACCACATTCTTGATGTACCCTCTTATGCAGTGATGATAAAGTTTATAGATCACTATGAGACTCATGTGGACATGTTTTTCCATTATGGAACCCCCCTTGACTTTNGGTCCATGAGACCTAGGAGTGCCTATGAAGATGGGCATGACCACATTCTTGATGTACCCTCTTATGCAGTGATGATAAAGTTTATAGATCACTATGAGACTCATGTGGACATGTTTTTCCATTATGGAACCCCCCTTGACTTTGTCTTAAAGGTAAACCCTTGTTTTACTTTCCCTCTTTTTTTATGTGATGGGGATCTTGTTTTATGTGATGGGGATTTTATTTATGTGATTGGGGTTTTAATTTATATTGATATTAATTGACAATTTAATTAATATTTATATTAATTAAATGTCAATATTTAATTTTAATTTTAATTGCCCTAACCCCTCTCCCTAACTATAAATAAGACCCCACCCCCCTAGCATTCTATACACTCACTCTTTCTCTCCTCACTCTATTTGCTGCGGCTACCTTAGTGACTCTTCCCTCTTGTTGATGCGGCCTTCCCTTTGCTTTCAAGTTCAGATCTGCGATTTTTTTTATGCTGGCTGGAAGTTTCCACTTTGAAGTTTTTGCTGAGGTTGCTGGATGTGTTTCCTTTGAGCTGTGAAGGGCTGTCGGACCTGTCTCTTGCTTCAGATCTGCCTCCCTCTAAGCTGCCGAGCCTGCCCCGTGGGCGTTGTCTCCTTCTCTATGGCCACAAAACTGTGTGGAGGAGCCGCGGTTTCATTCTAGGCCCTCTCCTTGGTTGTACATGCTTCCCTCTAGATGCTGTGTGGAATATTGAGTCCCTTGTGGGGGTTTCTAAGTGTGTTGTCCAGTTTTTTCTGAGTAAGAGGGTTTGTTGTTGGAGTTTTTACTCACCTGTCCGTATCTTTTCCTGTGCTATCATTGATTATTGGAGGGTTTTCTGTTGGGGTTATTTGCTGTTAATACTGTGGGTTATTGTTGTTTTCCTTGGGGTTTCCTATCTATGGAAAAACTGTTCCACAGTTCTCTTTGATAGAGATCAAATCCTAGAGGTTTGATCTATGAACCTAAACTAAGTTTGAGCAGACTTACAGAGGCATATATTTCACTTGTGGTAGGTACATCTCTCATTGATTCATGAGGTAAGCTAAAAGTTATTTCATAACTCAGAAATTCTTATTTCCTTCAGATCTGTTTGTATGTCTTATTCTTTATGCTGATCTAGTAATCAAAAATTTTTAAAAGCATATTGTTTCTCTATTTTCCCTAATTCTAACAGGATCTCAAGTCAAATGTATCATGGCAAGTAAAATCACATTTAATACAAGAGCCACCTAAACATGTGCATCAAAACTACCTCATCAAATTAAACAAGTGCTCAAAGACCCTATGCAACTTGCCAAGTTTAGGTATGGGAGGGTTGTCAAGGTGACCTATTGGGTAAGTCACTCCTCAAGTCAAGGAGTGTTTCCCAGGTGGACCCTCTCTAAGTTATGTGAAGAAGATGAAGTGGATGGGGGAAGACTTTTGAGCATGGGGTTCATGACATACAAGGGTTCATATTGTCTCATTTCCAGGTGCCTTTGTAGAGGGTCTGCTGCACCTTAGTTTTCAATGAAACCTTTTTCCAAGCCCATTATTTGTCATTAATTAATTACAGTTCAGAACAATTGGGTAGTCCAAATGGGTAACACAAGACTTGAAGGCAGTATTGCAATGTCACTTGAAGCCGAAGGTACACAGAGTGCCATGTGGGTAAAGCAAAGGGTATACCGCACTTGTGTAGATCCCTCAACAAGTGGGACATTTATGTATATGAAATTGGCTTTTGTGGGTCTTTAATTCTTGTAAGAGAAACGTTTCATTGTTCTCAAGACCTCTTTGGGAGAGCATCTAGAAGGTTTTAATTTTGTCTTTTATCTTTTGCCAGCTACATTCCCTCTGGGCCTTCAGCCCCTTCTTCCCATGAAATGAGGTACAATCCCTTCTCGGGTCAGTACACCCGAAAACCCCAAAATATAAGGAGACGAAAAGGATGAAGTGTGAAATATGATAAGTATGATCGGGAATGGCACAATGACTCGTCAAGGAGACCTCCTAGTAGCAAACCTATCCCCAAGGGTGACCACTACCTAGGGCACAATGTCAACCACCAAGGTAAAACAGGGCAAAGAGCATAATTTCCAAGAAGACGTTCTCTAATCAAAAGCAGCTTTAAATGCAACATACTCAAATGCCTCAAGTATTAAAGTGACACTTACCACAATACCTGACTTGTACCTCATGGAGCAAGACCAATTGTCTTTCGGAAGCAAGCTAATGTGGTGAATGCCATCGTGACAAACTATGAATGTGTGGTGGTGAAGTGGGTTTCTGTCTATGCATGTGGACGTTGTCAGTCGGCTGTCTCTTGGTACTCCATGTCTGAAACCTGAGGGCCTTGAGACATCATCTCCTCAATTATCCCTAGAAATAGGGGATAACAGTTCCCTTGATGAATTGATGGATGAGGCATGCAACATGGACTTTGTCCTATGAGAGAGTGACACATGTCCTTTGGAGGCCCAACGTTCCACTTGTTCAGCTTGGATGTCACCTCTTGGAGCTCAACGTCACCCTATAGGGGCATGACGTCACCCTTCTAGGGTTTTATCTTATGTAAAATTCACTCTTGTAAATTAAAAAAGGAAAATTAAGAAGTAGGACCTCTTGTAAAAAGACATGAATTTTCAAAGGAGTCTTTTCATGGTTAGGATTTCCCATATAAATATGGCTAACCAAAGACTCATTTAATCATCACACTTTGCTCTCACACAAGTGAGAGAGGTTTGGAATTTTCACTATCTTTGGGGCTATTGATCTCTTTTACTCATGCGCTAGCTCTTGGAGGACAAGTGTGGATGTCTATTGGCTGATTTTTGGAGGAATTTTCTGCAATTAGGGTTTGTACTTGTCATTGTCTCGGTGAAGTAAGTAAATTTCTGCAATTTCATGTTAATAAATGTTTTATTGTGAATTTACTTGTTCATATTAAAGATTTATTGCTTGGCTAAACCCTAAGAGAGGAGCATAAGTGCTGCCTCCTCTCACAAGGTTGATTTCATCTATAAAATTGTGAAGGACATCCAACCAAGATTTAAGCTCCTAGAGCCCTAAAGTGCTAGCACACTTTAGGAGTTTGATTCTAGACACTTGATCAATTATTTGCTTCAAGGCTAGCACTTTAGGAGTTTGATTCTAGACACTTGATCAATTATTTGCTTCAAGGAATTAAGAAGAGAGAAAAGGTTGCTACAGCCCAAAAGTGCTTGCACTCTAAAAATCCTTCTCTTTAAGGCTTGAAATCTAAGGCCCTAATGTGCTAGCACCTTAGATTTCAAAACTTACCTCTTATATCTTGCTATTATCATTTCTCCAAATAAGTTGTATTTGCTGTTATAAAATACTCCATAGCTCTAAAGGCACTAGTCTACTTGCTCTCTCTTGTGAAGAAAGCGATCAAACAACTCTCTACTCTTATTTTCTAATGTTTTTCACTAATTTTGTAACTCTAACCTAAGCTAACTCACTAGTTTTGCTGCTGTTGTTGCAAAAGATTGCTACAACCATCTAATTCACACTAATTAGTTGCATACACCACTCTAGTAACAAACTAACATACTCATAAATTGCTTGGAAGAATTGGGTATTGATCTATTGGATATATGCTACGTTTTCCTTGTTGATTCATGCAATTCTGATCTATTTCACTTGTAGATGTTACAAAACTCTTATTGTTGTTGTAAATTGTTGCACTGCTGCAATTTTGTACTAGCTATCATTAATTTTCATTGTCTATTGTCTCTTGAGGTCTATATTGCATATTGGTACTTGGAAACGTCATATACAAGCTGTAATTTGTTCTTGTTCTAGGGAGGTACCCAAAACATCTCCCATCTCCTCAATTTTATAGACATAGACTTTTGACTTAGGTGATCAAGAGAGGGGGTGGTAGGCTTGGCTACAATACTTGCTACTTTGAACCCTTGAGGTCACCAGGGATTTCGATGATGCTCTATTCTATGATTCAGAAAGTGAGGAAGTATTGGAGGAACCCTTGGAGGCACTAGACCCTTCATGTTGTAATAAAAGTCATGATGTGATTAAGAATATCGATGAGTTTTTACATGTTGGGAGACGTAAATGGGATGTGATTTGTCATGATGGAGATCCCATTTACAACATTGAAGGTCATTTTCAATTATTTCCTTTACAACAATCATGTGTGATTGCCCTTCTCAAGCCTCGGGGAGTGATAAGATCCAGGGCAGTTAACCTTCAAAATATTTGAGCTAGCCTTATGAGTATTTATCTTGTCACAACCCTATTCAGAGGTGGATTGATCTTTCTTGTGCTAATGTGACTTGGCGTAATCTTGTCCCACCCTCCCACCTCTGTGAGTTAGAATTTATAATTAGTTATGATATAATGTATGCTTTCAATCATGTTCCTTTTGTGCTTGACTTATGCTTGTTTTGGTTTATGATGAAGCACAAGGGTAGGTGTTGTGATACAATGCTAACATGGTTGTACTGGTTATATGATTATACCTAGCATTGAGACTAACCTAGATTAGATAGGTAGGTTAGGTTAGGCATTTGCATCCTGCATTGCATTGTATACATGTTGCATCTTTCATATCATGGTAGTATAGTTGCATTTTGCTTTGATTTGCATACATGGTTATGATTTACATATTCTTGTCTTGCATCATTGCATATTTCTCTGCTACATTCTTATGCTCATATTGATATGTTAGAATAAAAATGTCAAAATTTTTCTTTCAAGTTTTGCTTTAGATGTTAGTGGTTTTTCATATGAACAAGGGGTGAGTTACACCACCCCTCAAGATCACAACAATTTTCTTGTTTCAGTGTGTGTAGACACAGATCATACCAGGAGATGTTGAGGTTCTCATGCGCTCTACGGTAAGCACATGTCCCCATGTAGGAGCTTGATGTTACCCCCTTAGGCTAGGGGTAACTAAGGAGATCATGTACGAGGCCCACAAGTAGCAGACATGGAGTGTTGAGAGTCAGATTGACCAGCAGAGCCCTCAGGGCCCCTCCTATTCATGATTGCATCATCATTCATTGTCGACAACAGAGCAACATCCACTACATCGACTTGGTCTAAGAAGACAACAAGTATTACTTCATGAGGTAACAATTCTGGTGTCGTGGTAAGTGTCATTTTAATATTTGAAGCATTTGAGCATGTTGCAAAGAATCCTTTCTTGATTATCGAACGTTTGCTTGGAATTTATACCTTTTGCCTAATTTCACCTTGGTGAGTGACATGGTTTCCTAGTAAAGAAGGTCACCCTCGGGAAAAGGGTTGCTACTAGGTGGTTCTTTGAAGGGTAATCGTACTATTCCCCCCTCATCCTTACCATTTTCCACTCTTCTTTCCCTTCTGTCTTCTCATCTTTTGGGTTCATTGACCTAATAAGGGATTATACCTCATTTCATGGGAAGAAAGGTCTAAACGCCCAGAGGTGTTGTAGTCGAAAAAAGATAAAAGCCAATCATTATCCTTCTAGATGCTCGCCCTAAGGTCATAAGAGAAATGAAATGCTACTCCACAAAATCCAAGGGCCTTCTAAACACACAACTAATAAATGTCCCTCTTGTTGAGGGAATGCACTTGCGGTGTCTTTTACTTTCCATTGCATATGACACTCAATGCGTTCCTAGCTTCAGGTGGCATTGTAGTACTCTTTACTTTCCCTTGCATATAGTACTAAAAAATGGCAAAGGGCTTGGAAAAAAGTTGCATTGCAAATGAAGGTGCGACACACCCTGTAATGTCCCCACTTTGGGACATCATCACAGGGCAGAGATTTAGGATGACCAGAGTAGCCAAATGGGTGCTAGAGCTAGTACAGGGGTATTTGAGAGGCATTGTGGGGTCTAGCTTGCATTGATGATCATATTCCATCATTATGAGCCATTCCGCACAAGTTGGCTATGGTTTCGTTGCATTCCGACGATTTCCATGATTTTGACTATTTTGAGCTATAAGTCAATGGAAATCACTAAAGAGGTCATTTTGGGCACATTACTTGGAGGAACCTCTCAGTGTAATAGCTCATTGGAATCGGGAGGAGCAACTTATTTCCGAGCTTTATAAGTCAATCAATCAAGAGGTCATTTTGGCACATTACTTGTAGGAACCTATCAGTGTAATAGCACATTGGAATCAAGAGGAGAAACAAATTTCACAGATGGATTTGGCTAGAAGTGACTTTAGTGGCCGTGGTGCCACAAGGAGAGATAAGGAGCTTTTCATAAGTAAAAAGGTTAATTGACTAATTAAAGTGATTTCACTAATTAATTAAATATTAATAAAAAATGAAAGTCACTTTGGAGTGGACAAGGTGAGCCAAAAGTATAAAGGAAAGGCAAGGGCCCTTCCTCATTCATTCATGTATGATCTTATTTTGATGATCCGGGCTTTAGCTAGTGAGCCCATCATCTCTTGGGGGTTTGAGGGTTTTGACATAACAAACCCCTAGAGGATTCTATCTCCGTGGTGAAAGATTCCATCTATCTTGTCCCAAGCTTGGTCTCCTAGATGCAATACTCTCCCACACAAATTCTAGTTCCGGTGATCTACTTAGCTGTGGCAGGAGGACTCATTGCTCTACAGTGAGCAGAGAGAGAGGGCTAACCAAATTTTGAGGGATTCCGCGTGTTAAGAGTTGCCCATCTCTTTGGAGAGAGATTTCCATTGCAGGAGGCTGGTGGCCGCTGAGGACTTCTATCACCTTGGGTTTTCATTGCGGCCTTGGACACGTGATCTAGTGCTTTCTCTCAGATAGTTTATGGTTTAGATCATTTCTGTTAAAGGGAAGGAATTGAAAAGAAGGAGGGCCAGATCCGTGATCTACTGTTACACTTCGATCCACTCGGTGACTTCACCCAGTGACTTTGCGTTGTCTCGATCTATATTTCCTGAGAGTTCTCAGAAAGCATTTAGCCTCCCAGGGTCAATTATCTGTGGCTCTACCATCTAGTGGGCGCACTATCTGGGGATTTCGACTACGAGATTGAGAGGATCTTGAGATTCGTCACCGGGTTGTTCTGCACCATCACCCCATCTAATGTTTGGCATATTTCCTTAGGTGATTGGACACTTCTAAGTGGTCAGAACTATTGAGGGTTTCC
This sequence comes from Picea sitchensis, assembly GCA_010110895.2. NCBI lineage: Eukaryota > Viridiplantae > Streptophyta > Pinopsida > Pinales > Pinaceae > Picea > Picea sitchensis. Next base: position 7,642 of record SNQJ01S0177044.1, on the reverse strand, counting down.
AGCCTTCTAGTGGAGCGCTACATTCTTCAACGGAGAGTTTGGCATTAAGATCCGCTTGTATTGAGCTTCGGCATTTTTATTCACTTTTGGAGGCATCTTTGTATTAGCGAGAGCATTTGCAGCGCCTTATCTATTGTCTATCTTCTTGGCCATCCTGAAGCATTCCGCCCAGATCCTCATTGTGTAGCGTTTCCTTCATTTTATGAAGAAGAACTGATAGCTGATCTGATATCCATGATGATGGTTGTAAACCTTCATATAAAAACACCTAAACAAGTAATTCAACAAAATTTTTGACGAAATACCTCACTCAAAAGTTTAAAAGACATCTGCAAAGGATGATCCTTGCATAATGGCTTGGGATCATTACAGCAATGAGCTTAAATCCGCAAAACCTGTAATCTCTCATAGGGAAAAATGGATAGTTGGAAAGAAGTGGATAAGATATCCTTTGAGATACCATGGTTTGAGATCATGTATGACGGCCTTAGCAAGGAAACGAAGGCTACAATAACCTTCCTACAAAATGCAGCCTATAGAAATCCCCAATGGAGAAAATGGGATATTTTTACGTGGGATGACTTCCAACAGTGAAAGAAAAAGAAGCAGCCTATATGGTGGAAGAATAGAGAAACCCTAATTCCCAAAGAAGCATTGCAACCCTGCCAGCAGGTAATGGGAACCAGGGATCATAGGTGCGTGGGTAAAGATCAAAACATTATTGGAGGTACGCCGCGACAAAGGAGGCGGAAAGTGCAGGATGGAGGATAGATGTGATTCGTGAGTACCGGATGATGACAAGGACTTTACAGCTATGATAACAATCTCTACCTCGGAGGGTAGTGATGATGACTCTTTCACATGGGCTAGTGATGCTTGCACACTGAGGAGGAGGATGACCCTGTGTAGTGGATAGGCAACCGGATGGACATGAAGATAGCCCCAGATCTTGTGCGCATTACGCCACATACCACCATTGATGACCTTTACGCTAGAAAGTGGTGACACTTAGTGAGGATTACTAACGTTGGGCACCTAGAGATGATGAGCTTCCTATGGGTCGACATCCGACACCGCTCGACCCAAGATAGCCACGCCGATGAGGAGATCGCTGGGTAACGCCGCATGATGGATGAGCCGAGCCTGGTGAGGGATGCAATAACTACGGACGTGGTGACCCACGATCCGAGGAGGTACAGGATCGCATACGCACTTCGGACCCTGTTTTACACATTAATACGTCATTGTAGTAGATGGAGTCACAGTTATTGGATACTCCATTGGTTGAGCAGATGGAAGAGGTTGACTGGTGGATGGAGCACTTACTTCCGTGACCGATTGCATGGATGAGGATGCACCTTTGGCAGTCAGGATGACGATAAAACATGTCTGGATACATCTATATAGGATCCGTGCTTGCATGATAGTAGCAGTTGAGTGCAATGTGAGGATAACCCGCCATACAAGATACAAAGGTGATCGGGGAGATGGCATCTTAGGCGATGGATGCTGGTATACAGAGTACCTAGTGGCAATGCAGATGCGCTCATCACTTTATCTCTCCGCAGAGTGTTTGTTATGACTGCACTAGCAGTTGAGAGTAATGAGGGTAAATTCCCCAAAGTATGACTATGATCAAGAGTCACACCACTTCGCAACACGCCGCTTTGGAGTTAGTGAGGCTATGATCAAGGCACCAATTAGACATATTGATGACATGCACGCAGTGAAGGCAGATTACCGTGTTGGAGAGCATCAGTGGCACGTGGTAGCTCAGATGGAGTATCTTCCATGGATGATTTTCACCTCCTGGAGAGAGTGTCTATGATGAGGATTGACTACCAAAAATTGTTGACAGACAGAGACTAACTACTAGGGATTGGCGAGTTAATCATAGGGCCCCAGGTAAGGTGGAATTCGAGAAGACCGACTCACCGAGTTGAGAGCACTCGAGATTCTTGAGAGGGACACAGACCGCCTTCAAGAATCAGAGTCTATATCGATGGGTCTCTTGAGGAGATTCGGCAGAGATCCACCGACCGGCTCCTTTAGTGGATGTCGATGTAATGTACCGGGCCACATTGATAGAGATTGTTGGTGATCTAGCAGAGGAGTACTAGTTGATGGGGGACACTTCGATTTGTGTTTTGGGAGTGGTTGATCTCCATAGAGATTGATCCAAATTGCATCGCTCTGTGGATCTCTGATGCGACGAAGCCTATGCGAGATGACATAGAGTACCGGAGCATAACGCATGAGCGATAGCTCAAGAGATGCCGAAAAGGGTGCGGCATTCAGAGGAGTATAGCGCCTTGCGTGGAGGAGACACACCTGTAGTATGTAGATGTCACTCCCTCCGCAGCGAACACATAGTTGTTGGATATCACCTTCACCATTTCAGAAGCTGCATGGTAGATGAGAGATGGAGGTTGGTTGACCAGCCTTTGGGGGAGTTACCGGCGTTGTAATCGATGGTTGGGATTCGTTGATGACCACATGAGAGCATCTTCATGGATACCGATGGACGAGCTTCCGGTCGAATCATTGGGATTGACCAGTGCTACGTGACACCTACCCCTACAAAATACCGCGAGCTGTTTCTGCTAGCCTTTCCTGACACTTTTATCGTAGACAGCAGCATGAGGAGGGATGGTCCATGGTTGGGAGCATGGAGAGCGAGTAGGCCGAGACCACCTAATATGAGTAATTTTACGGCATACAACAAGTCAGAGGCGGACCGTGGTTAATTTACGTTTGAGACTTGCGTGATGGTGAGCATCATAGACCGGTGATGATGATGAGCCGCCAGTTACTGGATGTTGATTAGCCCAAAGACGTGAGCGCGACGAAGCAGACCGGAAGCGATAAACTCCAAGCTTCATGGATCCTGAGTTCACTTGGCGGGCGATGTTTCACCTTATGATGACCTATGTTGTGCTAGAGAGCCACATACTTCACCTTGGTTTGGTTTTGAGTGGGTCTGCAGGTTCTTGTCCTATGGGGTGAGACCTTTCTTCCTCTTGATCATCATGATAAGGCATGGAGATGTTTGGATAGGCACTTCTTCTATAGAGGTGTCTATGCCGCTACCGGGCGCCAGGTTCTGCGTTGCTGTGTATTTCACCTTTGGAGGATCCCTACGCAGGAGGATCCCTTTATGTATGCATTGCATACTGCGGACAAAGTGCAGAAAGGTCAGGAGGATCGCTGGACGAGAGGTTAGCATGGGACCTGTGATCGGGTGCGGATTTGTACCATTGACCGGAGTGGGATTGGGAAAAGTTATTCCCAACTTCCATCAGCACAAATATTTTGAGGGTGCCCCACCTGAGATCTCGGCAAGCATTCCTCATTCCTCGGGCATCACTAACAAGGCAGCTTGATGGAGACCGTAAAATCTTGGTAGATTTGGAGGATGGACTCATTCCTAGATGAGGCCACGTGTCATGTGTAGGAGAGGTTCACAGGGTTGATATCTTCCGTGACCTGCTCTTCTGCCAGAGTATCATAGCTTCACCTCCGGGACATGGGATCTGTGGTGCCATTGTTCACCTGTTGGATTTGGTTCTACTCATGTATCCTGGGCTGTGGACATGGGATCCCGGTATTATATTTGGATGGATTGAGTTATGGCTCGAGGACAAGCAATTTTCTAGTGGGGAGGATCAGAATAAGTTCCCACTTTGGGACATCATCATGTATGTAGGATTTCCATGGATTTCTATCTAGTAGCTGCATGGGTGCTAGGAGCTATACGTGGGTATTGAGAGGCAATGGGGTCCAGCCTGCATTTATTGATGATCATATTCCATCATTATGGTTCTCATTCCGCATGTGTTGAGCTTTGGCTCTCATGCATCTGGACGCATTTCCAAGGATTTTGACTCATTTTGAGCTATAAGTTGCAGCTGGAATTCCAACAGCAGTCATTTTGGGTACATTACTTGGAGGGAACCTCTCAGTGTAATAGCCAATTGGAATCCTGAGGGAGCAACACTGCTGTGATGGCTGGCTAGAAGTGACTTCCTTTTAGTGGCTGTAGCTACAAGGAGAGATAAGGAGCTTCTTCTGGGTAAAAAGGTTAATTAATTAATTAAAGTGATTTAATTCACTCACTACAACATGCAATAAAATGAAAGTCACTTGAGGGACAGAGCCAAAAATATAAAAGGAAAGGCAAGGGCCTCTTCATTCATTCATGTATGATCTTATTTTGATACCTGGCTTTAGCTAGTGAGCCCATCTCTTGGGGGTTTTGAGGTTTTGACATAACAAACCCTAGGAGGATCGCATTTGGTGGTGAAAGATCTCCACCCATCTTGTCCTGCTTGTCTCGAGACATTAAATAATTCCTCCCACAACTACATTCTAGTTCCGCATCTCACTTAGTTGCAGGAGGACTCCCCTATCACCTTCATGTGCAGATAGAGAGAGAGGGCTTAACCCGCCTGAGGGATTCCAGCAAGAGGGCTACACCATCTTTGGAGAGAGATTCGCTATAGGAGATTGGCAGGCCGCTGATGATTCTATCACTTGGGTTTCTACTGGGTGGCCTTGGACACGTGATCTAGTGCTTCTCGAGAAATTTTATGGTTTAGATTATTTTTGTTAGCTTAATTGAAAGGAGGGCATGCTTTTTGAGATCCAGATCTAGTCCGTTTGGAGTTGTTACACTTCAGATCTGACCCCTAGACTCCCACCTAGTACTCCAGAACCCATCTATATTTTGGAGAGTTTCAGAGCATTGGGGGCCTCCCTTCTCACAGGCTGAATTATCTGTGGTTTCAGCCATCTAGTGGGCTAATTCATTCAGCAAATCTCTGCATCTACAGAGATTGAGAGGGACTGGAGATCTCGGGTCAATTGGTTGTTCTTTACCTTAGATCTATCTTAGCTGGTATACTTAGGGTGATTTGGACACTTTACAAAGAAAATGAAGTTATTGAGGGTTTCAAATTTCTATTGGAGCGACATCTCTTCTCACCGAGAGTTTGGCATTCAGATCTCATGTATTGAGCTTCATTTTATCTGCTTTTGAGGCATCTTTGTATTAGCTGAGCATTTTGTAAAGAACTCTTATCTAGCCTGTCTATCTTCTGGCTATCCAAGAGCATTCCAGATCGGACATCTTCATTGCAGGTTTCTCTATTTTATGAAAGAAGAAACTAGAGATGTTTTGGCTTGTCTATCTTTGCATATGGTTGAGGTATGTTCCATGGTTGTCTATTATTGTTATTTGTTGTAAACCTTCATATAAAAACACCTAAACAAGTAATTCAACAAAGGTTTTATCTAAATACCCCACCTTAAAAAGTTTTTTAAAGACACCAAAATAGTGATGATCCTTGCATAATGGCTTGGGATCATTACACACCCTCTACAAAGGCACTCATAAATGAGACAATATGAACCCTGTATGTGAAGAACCCCATACCTAGAAGTCTTGCCCCAAATCCACCTCACACTCGCTACATGACTTAGATAGGTTCACCTTGGGAAATGTCCCTTGACTTGAAGATTGGCTTACCCAATAGGGAAACATGAAACCCCTCCCATACCTAAATTAGGCAAAACTTATAAGGTCTTTGAGCATTTGTTTAATTTGAAAATGGGGGTTTGATGCACATGTTTGAGTGGTTCTTATATTAGATATGGCTTACTTGGCATGATACTTGTGACTTGTGAGCCCTTGGAGGGTGTATTTGCTTGTCTTTGTAGGACCTTGCCCGATGAATAGGTATTCATGGGGAGATGACTTCATTTGGACCTTTGGAGCCTAGGGATGGATGCTAGACCCCACGTCTGGGGCACATGAGATGATGGACGTTGCACTATGAGGATGGAGGTCGTTGCCTTTGGAGGCAACTTGGCATGATTGGATGATGAGCCCCCACCATCTTCCACTTGAACATTGGCCTTTAGAGGCCTAGACGTCACCCACCTAGCCCATGGCGTCATCTAGGGGCTAGGGCTTCGATGGTTCCCTTGATGGCTTGATGGATGAGGCATGCAACATGGACTTTGGCCTATGAGAGAGTGACACATGGCCTTTGGAGGCCCAATGTTCCACTTGTTCAGCTTGTACGTCACCTCTTGGAGCTCAACGTCACCTAAATGGGCATTATGTCACCCTTCTAGGTTTTTTCTTATGTAAAATTCACTTTTGTAAATTAAAAAAGGCAAATTAAGAAGTACGCCCTCTTGTAAAAAGACATGACTTTTCAAAGGAATCTTTTCATGGTTAGGATTTCCCATATAAATATAGCTAACCAAAGGCTCATTTCATCATCACACATTGCTCTCACATAAGTGAGAGAGGTCTGAAATTTTCGCTATCTTTGGGGTTATTGGTCTCTTTTACTCATGCACTAGCTCTTGGAGGACAAGTGTGGATGTCTATTGGCTGATTTTTTGAGGAATTTTCTGCAATTAGGGTTTGTACTTGTCATTGTCTTGGTGAAGTAAGTAAAATTCTGCAGTTTCATGTTATTAAATGTTTTATTGTGAATTTACTTGTTCATATTGAAGATTTATTGCTTGGCTAAACCCTAAGAGAGGAGCATAAGTGCTTCCTCCTCTCACAAGGTTGATTTCATCTATAAAATTGTGAAGGATATCCAACCTAGATTTAAGTTCCTAGAGCCCTAAAGTGCTAGAACTTCAGGAGTTTGATTCTAGAGACTTGGTTAATTATTTCCTTCAAGGACTTAAGAAGGGAGAAAAGGCTCCTAGAGCCCAAAAGTGCTTGCACTCTAGCAATCCTTTTCTTTAAGGCTTGAAATTTAAGTCCCTAATGTGCTAGCACCTTAGATTTCAAAGCCTACCTCTCAGATCTTGCTATTATCATATCTCCAAATAATTTTTATTCGCTGTTATAAAAGACTCCATAGCTCTAAAGGCACTAGTCTACTTGCTCTCTCTAGTGAAGAAAGTGGATCAAACAACTCTCTACTCTTACTCTCTAAAACTTTTCACTAATTTTTCTAACTCTAACCTAAGCTAACTCACTAATTTTGCTGCTGCTGTTGTAAAATATTGCTACAACCATCTAATTCACATTAATTAGCTGCGTACACCACTCTAATAACAAGCTAACATACTCAGGAATTGCTTGGAAGAATTGGGTATTGATCTATTGGATATATGCTAGGTTTTCCTTGTTGATTCATGTAATTTTGATCTATTTTACTTGCTGCTGTTACAAAATTCTTATTGCTGTTGTAAATTGATGCACTGCTGCAATTTTGTACCAGCTATCATTAATTTTCATTGTCTATTGTCTCTTGAGGTCTATATTGCATATTGGTACTTGGAAACATCATATACATGTTGTAATTTGTTTTTGTTCCAGGAAGGTACCCAAAACATCTCCCATCTCCTCAATTTTACAGACATAGACTTTTGACTTAGCTGATCAAGAGAGGGGGTGGTAGGCTTGGCTACAATACTTGCTACTTTGAACCCTTGAGGTCACTAGGGAAGCCTCCCTTGTAGTGGACCTCCTCCATCACTAAAACGAGGGGATTTCTTACTAAAGTGATAGTAGTAGGATTTCCTATAGTTACGCAAGATTTGGGAATCTTGTGTTGGGCTTCACACAACGAGAAATCCTACGATAACACTTCCATCAGGGCTGTGTTCT
>SNQJ01S0177043.1:19880-32969 GCA_010110895.2 Picea sitchensis | reverse complement strand
GTCATCATCCTTCCTTTTCGCCCGCTTTCTTCTCTGCTTTATTCCTCTGTTTTATTCTTCTCTCTGCGCACTATCCTCCTGGATGCGCCTCAACTACGCACTCCTGAGTCTCCCTTCTTCTTCTTCTGCGCACTTTTTCTATACTTAGTAATTTTTATGTATATTTTTTTCCAAAATGCCTATCCAACATGCCCCCAACACTCACATGTGGCTCATCTTGATCCACTTAGGCATGTTGCGCGCTTCTCCATCCTTGGATGAATTTTTGGGAGGCTTCCTTAACTGCCGCAACTTCCTTTATTATTACTTTCTCTATTTCTACAATCTCTTCTACCCCCTGCACATTCAAAGCCATACATTTTTCTTTTGTTTCATATGCTTCTTGTTTCACCTTGCCCTGTGTATTGGCTAGTTCACCTATCACCCTCAATGCGTCTTCCTGCAATGGTCCTAAGCGTTGTTGAAGGATATTCTGTTGATCCATCATCTGATCCACTTCCATGTAGGATTGCCTCTGTGCCAAAATTATTGTCATATGTTCAGCTGGTAGAAGTGTGTTTATTCTCTCAGAATTTTGCTGGGTCTTTTCCCATGCTTCTCTTAATTTGGCCTCCACAACCTTCATCTCTGGATCTTCCACCAAGTCTGATCAGATTTTCGTGCTCTCCTCACAGATATTTGTGCACTCTTCTTCTACCTTCTTGATGTTGGTGACGACTGTCATCTCCATTCTCTCTCTGCTTGCTCTTACTTCTAGTGGTGTTCTTGGTGTACTTCACAACTATAGGTCCTCAATCTTCGATCGAAAGTCCTTGATGACTTCACCAATCTTCAATACATACTCTTCCATAGTAGCCTTGACTACTATTGGGACTTCTGGCATTTCTTTGTACAACTTATGGACGACCGCTTGTGTCTTGTGTGCCATACTCTCGGCTTCATCCTTTTCCTTTAATGATTTCCTGGCCCTTTTCTCGACCTCATTCTTTTCCTTCTTTATTTCTTCCACTTTCCCTTCCACTGCGCTCTTTTGCTGTAGACCAATTTCATACTGTTGCTACAATTGAGCCCTTTCATCTTGTACTTTGGTCAATTCTTGGTGTTCTTCCTCTCCTTATATCCTTATCTCATGCAACATGCCCATTTGAAATCTTTGTAATATGTGTGTCGACAACCGTGACACCACAATGTTCATATAGTTGATCACCTTCACCTGTTCTTGTAATTCTATCGTTGGGAACTGAACTGTGTCTATCTTAATTTGTAGTGTTCAGTGTCCAACTGCTAGCTTGGTTAAGACTGGATGAGCAGTCTTTGCTTCCTCCACTGTAATTATGGACGCTCCCCCCTCTGTCTTGTGCTCTTTTGTTATGTTGGCTTCTTCCAAGAGTTGTTGTAGTGTTACCAATTGCTCCTACACCTTTTGGTGTTGCTCTGTATGTTTCCTCATCACTTCATCAATGACTTCCTTTGTGGCATCTCGTACTTAGTTGTCGATTCGGTCCATGTCGTTGTTGGTCAAAGTGTAGACTGGGGGTTCCTTGTGTTCTTTAGTATTCTTGCGCGCACCTCCTACTGGCTCCTTCCCCTTATATTTGTGTTTGGATCTTTCCGTGGGGACCGTCTTCTCTACCTCGGTTGTTGATGGTCTAGGTGTATCTTCTCCACCATTGTTTCGGTCATTACCCTGCCCCTCATCCGTTTCTTCATCACTCTCATCATGTTCTTCTTCATCTTCTGTGTGCCTTGTTTTCTCTATTGGGGTTTCCCACTTGTTAGTCCCTGAAGTTGCACTTGACTATGAGAGGGAAAGCTAGCGCATCATCGATTTATTTCAAAAGTGTTTTGAAGGTTTTTGTGGTTTGGTTTTTGAATAAGGTGGTTGAAAACTGGCTCAAGATTATAAAATAAACAGGAAATTCAGAATAAGAACAGAAGATATCCCATTGACTGGTTAAAAGGTAGTCACATAGATATATTAGACCAATAAGGAAAAGAGAAAATAAAGTTTTCAATTTGTCAACTTCACATAAATTCTTATCTCAAAATATCATTAAGAAACAAGAACATGAGCCTGAAATCAAAACTTGAAAATAATCACCACAACAAATTCTTAACTGCATTAATCAATAATCAAGAAAACAAATGCATCACAGTTTGAATAATGAGCTCAAGCATGAAGAGAGAAGAACAAATTATAAAAGAGAGTCTAACCATCCACATGCCTTTTCTATTAAGTGTCAAATAGAACAGTAATGTCTTACAAGGAGTTTCAAAACAGGTCCTCTGGATCTCCAATTTTTTGACCATTACTTCTCCTTCTACAGAGTTTATATAGAAACAATACATAATTATCAAGATCCAAAATAAATGGATCTGAAAACCTCCTCATATATATTTAGTTTCTTGTTTCAAATAATCAAGGAGAAGATCAAATCTGATCTCCAAGTCAAATTGATGAAGTGGCTTGTCAACTGTTGTTCATGAGATTTTTTAGGAAAATAAATCTGACACATTCCTGAAAAATAGGGTCCAACAATCTCTTTGTATCTTTTAAACGATGATAGTTGTGTAAAAACCGAGAGAGGTTTTTGTGAAGGGACTTGTTCTCAACAAAAATCTCTTTTGGTTTCAAAAAATTCATCACCAACTATTCTATAACCGCTCCCAAAAGTACTGACTAAAACAAAAAATTATTTATTGTGAAATATCAGAAAAATAGGCCTCAAATATCAATTCGAATCTCTTAAAATGATTGTTGTGTAAAGCCCAAGAGAGGTTTTTGTGAAGGGGTATGTTCCCAAGAAAAAAAAAAATTGTTTCAAAAATTTCCTCTCCATATGTTCTGCAACCTCTCTTGAATAAAAAGACTAAAATAGGTAAAACAAATAGAGTATTTCCTGTAGCTTTATCAAAAAATTAGGCCTCAAAGATATACCTGAATCTCTTAAAATGTGATAGATGTGTAAAAACCAAGAGAGGTTTTTGTGAAGGGGCATGTTTCCAACAAAAAACTCTTTTGGTTTTAACAAATTCATGTCCATAGTTTTAGAAACTTCTTTTGAAGATAAATACTAAAACAGGAAAAACAAAGTATTTCCTGTATTTGATTTCTGTTTTTTCTTTTTTCTGTTGTGTTCATCTTTACTTTTTTAAATCCTGTATCTTCTCTTTCTGTTTGGAATTCCATTGCTCCACTTGAGATTTTCTTTCTTTTATTGCTTTACCATTTTTTCCTTTAGCACTTTTCTTACTTGTCAATTTTTGTTTATTATTGACTGTGGGTTTAATTGGATTTACATTGTAATCTTCATCTGTATTTTTTTCCATTTTAATGTCAATATCAGGAAACACTTCTGCATCTGGAAACATTTCAATCTCTGCATCAAGTTTTGATATCTTACCTTTGTTGGTGGTGACCTTGTCTTGGTTTTCATCTACAGAAGTATCAACAAGAAATTGTTGAGTCTGTTTCTTTCTCTTACTGGTCCTTGTCACCCTTGTTGCAGATAATTCCTCTTTGTCTAGAAATTCATCAACTGTGATACCATGTTTCTGTGTAGCTTATTTTTTCCCTTTGCCCCTTTTATGTTTGCTTGGCTTTGGATCAATATTTAGGGATTGGATCAACCAATTCCAGGGTTTCGGTGAATTATGATCAAAGCGGTATGCCATTCTTGTCTAATCCAACTGTGAGGGACCCCATTTCTCCAATCCAGGTTTTACTTATTTGGTAGCAATAATTGATTGACAAATTCTATGACTACATGCTCCTTTTTCCACCATCATTCTCTTCCAACTACCAATCTGCAAGCTTTGGTGATTGATTGTTCTGTCACCAACATCAACAACTTTCTGATCTCCACTTCGAAACCATCGAAGTTCTGTGCAAACGCCATAGATACCTGTTTGTCATGACCTTGGAAGGTGGTGAAGAATTCAAACCAACCAACGTCTTAAAACCTTTGCGCCATTTGCGGATATGCTTCGAGAAGCTCAGTGCCCTCAGGTTCCAATCTGACAATTTTCCCACTTCTCTTAGGTGCCATATTGATAATACAATGTTGTAACTCAACACTGTCGGAAGTTGAATTTACAATATGTAACTGTTAGCAATTTATTCTCAAAGATACCTGCACTTATAATTCAACAAAATCAGAACAACGAGTGACAGGGTCGTATAATGATGTTTGGGAATTGAACTGATTTGAAATGGGTATTTGCAGGTACAGGATGATCCCATCATGTAACAATTTGAACTGCATAATTGATTCAAGTGATATCGTGGGACACATGCGGATTATCGGTCCACGATTTATGTAATCATAACAAAATCAGGGTGGCTGGTGCTTATCATGGCATGATTACATTAGCGCTATGGGAATAATGTTATTCCAGTAGCGCTATTAATGACTTAGCAGAAATTTGAATTTGAAGGATTCAAATAGGCATATGATGTGGCAAGTCTCATAAAACCATGTCTTAAATCCCCAAACTTACATAAATTATTCAAAAAGCTAAAATGCGAATCAAAACAAACTCAAAACAAAGATTAAATTCAAATGAAAGCAAACAATGAAGTGCAGGTAGGGAGGGTTTAGGATTAGAATTTTTCACTAAATCAAAAGAAAAATTAGAGACTAACACCACCCATATTCTCAATCATTCACAATCAAGCATACATCCTATGTTGTCAACCTATAGTTGGTTGGAAGCCATTGGCATGCATGGTCCTTCTTTGCTTTCACGTACATATGGTGTATTGCTGCTTTGAATCACACAATATTTTTGTAGGTTTCCACTATCTCGGCTGAGAAGCGTGATGTATGTTCGATTAGATACATGATATTATCAAAGTATACAAAGAATGCCACATTATTGTCATGTTGCCTCCGTTTTTTTTTCATATGCCATAGGTTGGCTTACCACCTGACCATATTACCTTTACCGGTTGTCCCCATGCGTTGATAGTAGCCTGGTTCCTGCCATCCTACCAGCGCGATCAAAATCAAAATCCATGCATAATGAAATTATGTACCCTTCTTTTGGGCCTTGATACAATTTGTCAAAAATTGATTCACCAGGTAGGTGGCCCAATTCATTTGGACCCCTTCTGAGAATTTTCATGCGGTTGTGATCACTATAGTTGTTACTTCATCCGTACGACACTTGTGCAACAGTTTGCTGGCCAACACCTGTATTGCAAACCGAACACCACTATCATTTATTTTCACGACATCCAATACCCTTCCCCCCTTGAAGGTGTGAAAACTTTCCTTCATTGATTTAGATTCGACTCTCTCCCCTGTCTTGTTGAACAAAAGGGTCAGATCCTCTCCCACTTTATGTAGCCATGTGGCCTGTGCAATAAATGCAGTATCAATTGACACTGGTGGGTCAAGCCATAGTGTCCCCCCATGGAAGCAACTGAGTAATAACTTCACACAAACATTGATTTTCAGGTTGTGTTCGAAGTGTGGAACTTCCAATAGGTTCAATATTCCTGACTTCTCGAGTCTTGTTGCCCACATCCATGTTTCCAACAATATCGCTCCTGTTTTCGGTACGCTCTTAGTGCACAAGTACTTTTCCCTGGCCAACTCAGGAAACTTCTGTTCGTTTGCGATATTGTGATCCACAAACTAGAGGGTGAAAACCTTGTTGAGCATGTCTCCTTCAATACTTACACCAGGTGGAACTGGTGATGTTGTCAATGGGTATTTCCCATCTGTTGGTACTTTGAACTGAGGTGCATTGTCTTTCCTTGGTGGGATATAATCCCCGTGGAATCTTTCCTGTGACATTGAAGTCGAAGCTCCAAGTATTTCCTCAACCTCTGGTGCATTTGTTGGTCGTTTCAATTGCCTTCACGCCATTGCTGATGGCACTCCAACTTTTGGTGGGGCCATTGTTTCGTGCGACAAGTTTTGTTACTTGCTTTATGGCTATTTTGTGGTAGTTGTAGTTCGACTCTGAGTCACTCGGGTTCACTCTAGTTTGCTCCGGTTCGCTATCTTTTGCATGCAACTCTTAATAACAATGATTTATGCTTAGTGAACTTCGACTGCTTTTGTGCTTCCTTGCCAACTGTGCATGTCTCATCACGCCTCAACTAACTTGTCCAATCTGTCAACATGGTTGATGAATGGTTAAATAAATGCAGATTTATTACCAAATCCGTCGTGTGATTTTTGCGTTGTACTACCAATCTGTCGCGATTTCCGACGATTTTTACCATTTAAGATTATACGTCGTCTTTATGACCTGTCATTACCATATTATTGCCGTCATTTCCATGCTTTAATGCTTCCAATGATCTTGTTAGTTCCAAAATGCACAACTGTTCTGCTTTTACATTTGCTTGTGTCGTGATCTTTTTCTTCTTTGGATTACTGTCTTAACTGACGCAGTTCCATCTTGATGTGCGATAATCATTCCTTCTGCACAAGTTCTTATGCCTTTGTACTCTCTCTCTCTCTTTATATATATATATATATATATATATATATATATATAGAGAGAGAGAGAGAGAGAGAGAGAGAGAGAGAGAGAGAGAGAGAGAGAGATGTTTTTCTCTATTTTATCTTCCTACTATAGTATAGTTACTATGATACATGTGTTTGGGCACATCCCAGATTACTGCACAAACTGTTGACTGTCTCTATAGAGTTTCAGCCGACTTCCATTCACCATTTTTCCAAGGACTTCTGCATTCAAGGTTTCCAATTGTGCAACACTCGTCTCTGCTACATGTTGAATCACATAGGGTCCTAACCAGTGCATTCTAAACTTTCATGGATGCTGCATGAACTTGTTATCATAGATTAATACCAAATATCCCACTTGAAACTTTTTCTTTTTAATGTGTCTATTGGTTGTTTACTTAATTATATCCAGTTTGAGTTTGTATTGAGTGACCCAGGGTTCATGTCTGTTCGGGGTTACAACAAAGCCTCTAAAACTATCGGCCCTCCTGGTAACCCAGAAGGCAACGCACGCACATGGTGCATTGCGTCGTCTCACCCGAGATAGTCTTAATGGGTGGCTACAATACTCATGTGTTTGCAGCCTAGGATTGAGTGGGAGATATGAGAAGTGCACGCTAAGAGTTCTATTGTAACTTATTAACGCAATACATCATTATTTACGGTTATGCAGGAAATATAACAACTCATTCAATTAGCATAATAATATCTACTGAAAGATAATAAAGAAACACATGCATTCACTCACATAACACGAGTTTTACCGTGGTTCACCCCCCTGGGCTACGTCCACAAAGATTTGGCTCTTAGCTCTTTTATTATAGTTGTTCTGAACTACAACACCGTGCACTTTACAACCCTTCGCAGTCTGGTTAAGATCTATTATGAGGCAGAATAGATCACACCAGGCTCCTTAGCATGCGATATAACCCTCAAGATCTACCCTCCTTAGTCCTTTCTAGCTCAACAACTTACAAAATTAAGTCATACAACAAAATATCACATAGCGTCAATCAACAACTAATAACTAACAACTCCGCTATGAGACTTAGGTATCCATATTTATATGTTTCTGGCTCTTCGTCCATTACAATACATTGCAAAAACCCTAACCCTATTATCGTTAGCTATTCCATGCATGCACGCGTGCTGCTCTTCCCTCCAGCTGTCACTTTCCTCGTGCATGCTTTCTTTCCCAAAATTGCCTTTCTTTCTGCTTTGGCCTACTTCCAACAAGCCCCCAACACTGACATGTGGCTCGTCCCGAGCCACCTAACCTTTGTGCACTTCGTCGATCTCCCTGGTGATCGCCTGGAACTTCTCCTTGAGCTCTGTTGCTTATGTTTGAGCCTACGTGGTCTTTTCCTTGAGTGCTTCTATTGTCTGGAATGTGATCTCGTCACTAATCAACCCTGTGCACTCTGCCTGGGTCTGTGCCATGTATGTCTTGGATTCCTTTAACTGTGAAATGACTTCTGCCACTCGCTTTTGAAGCGGTTCCATTTGAGTCTGACGCTCCTTTTTCTGCGTTTGCTCAGTGGTGAGTTCTGCTTGTAGTTTCTTCATATCCTATGCCCCTTTGACGCGCTCCGTGATAGACATTGTCTTCTGCCTTTGCTTAAGGTTTTGGATAGTTGTGCTTATCCTTTCTTCTTCCTTGTCCCACTGCTGGACTTGCTAATCCTCTTCTAGCTTCGTCCACAACTGTTCTACATTCTCGAACAAGTCGGTTGTTATGATGACCTGTTTCTCTATCTCCTGTAGCTTCTCTGCTGCCTCCTTCTTCCTTTGATCCCTTACTGCTGGTGGAGTGGTGGGTGTGAGCTGCTCGCGGAGATTCTTGATCTCCTTCTGATATTGATCGATTGCCTATGCAATCTGATCAATCTTCTCTGCTGCTGTGAGTACGTCCCTCTACATGGTCTTTAGAATCTTCTCATAAGTTCCAGCCACTTTTTGTTCTAATCCGTTTGTGCGCTCCCTCTCCTCTTGGGTCTCAAGCTTGGCCTACTCGTATACCAATTCCAGTGCATCCCATTTATCCTTTTCCTGCTGTAATTCGGCTAAGTCTGTACATGCATGAGACTGTACTTCTTGGGTAATTCTAACCTGTAATTTATGTAGAGCTTTGGATGGTATACGCGACAATACCAATTGGAGTTGAGCTAAGTCCTTTAGGGGTGTTTTCCCCATAATCTCGTCCATGCACAACATACTGGGTGTAATGTGGAATGTCGCGCTTGACTGTGGTATTGTGTGGACTATATCTCGCTCATCTTCTTCCGGTACTTCTCCTGTCTGTGATGTTGATGGTGTTTTTCCTATGCCGCTGCCTGTTTTCTGCGCTTCTCCGTTCTGCTTGAGTAACTGTCACATGTTTGCCAATTCCTCTTGAATTTTGTCACTGTGGTTCACAACATTTTCAAAATCTTCAAATGTACGATCCTGAACCTTTTGGGCTATCATTTCCGCATCATCCTCCGTGATTGTATATTCTGGAGGTGTTCTTTATGCCTTCATATTCTTGCACGTGCCTCCCATTTGAGAAGCTGGTCTCTTAGTCAGGCCTGGTTCTTGTGAATTGGGACTTGGTGTAGTCCCCTGCGCTGCCTCAACCTGTTTTTGTTGTTCTTGGGCCGACTACGTATTATTCTTCGTCCCCTTCTGGGTCCCCATCTTAGATGTCCCTTCGTTCGCCTGCTTTGTTTTTTTCTGGCCCGTCCTTCGTTTCTTGGGCACTGGGAATTCCTGAGGTTGTGCTTCTTCCTGCCCTGTCTCTTTTTCCGCTGTCTTTATAGGTATGTCTTGGGTGAGGAGTGGAATATTCCAGTCATCCTCCCAATCCTTGATAACCATTTCGATGTTGCCCTCCGTGATGCAGTAGTGCAATTGTAGCCACTACTTGTTAAGGTCCTTCCTCACCTATATCCACATCGCATGTCGAGTGGCCTTGAAGTTGGCGATGTCTCGATAGTGTGCGACAACATGTGGTGTTATTCTCCAGAGGTTGGAGATGGTCTCCTGTAGGTTGCGAAGGTATCCTTCGAATACAACTACGTTCATCCTGTGCTTGGCGTCTGGCGCTACGCCGAGTGATTAATATCTCGCTCCACGATTCGGCTTGGGACTGGTGGCGAAAAATGTGTAATTCGGTTCCTTCCATCCCATGATGGCTATCAACATGAGCAACCATGAATAATGAAATTCTGTTCTTAGATCCTACGCATCCTTCCAGTCATCCATAAACAAATTCAAAAGATAGGGTGCCCAACTAACTGTGGTGCCCTCGACACATTGTGCTTCAACTGCAATGACCCCCTCCGGGACTTCCTCCTTTCAGATTTTTCTTAGCAACTTGCAGGCCAAAAATTTTGCGGCCATTTGTGTCACGACATCATTGATCCTCTTGATTATGATTCCTCGCATCCCCCTGTCAGTGTTGTATTTCTTTTTCATCTCTTTCATGAGTTCTTTCTCCTTTGTTTTGTCGTCGAGAAATTGCGCGGGATCCATGCCCCAGGATGGCAACCCTGTATTGTGCGCAGTGAGATCGACGTCTATCAAAACGAGCTTGTCCAACCATATATCCCCACCATGCATGACTGCCATCAGTTGTTTGACACAATTTCCTGCATACTATCCTTTGCCAAAGTGTGGTAGCTCTAACATAACTAAAATCCCCATTTTTGCCAGTCCTGTTGCCCACTGGAGTGGTTGATCAATCGGTTTCCCAAATGGATCTAGACCCACTGTCTGTAGGTAGACTCTTTTTGCGAACTTCGGGAACTTGTCCATGTCTGTTACATCATGGTCTGAGTATTTCAGCTTCTCCACAAAACCCAACAAGTATGATTTCACTCGTATCGCTTCTGGTATATGTGACAAAACAATGGCTGCGACGGGTTGCTTTCGTGGTGACCTGTCGCTTATCCTTTTTCGGTAGCCGCTGAATTGAGGTTCCAACATCCGGTGGTCTTACATCGACAAACCATTTTGGCCAGCCCGTGACATATTCCACCATTCCTTCCTGTGGGTGGTCTGATACGGTTGTTTGAGATTCGTCTGGCTCGACTACTGTTTCCTGATTTGTAGCCATCCCATTGACTCTCAGAGCTCCTTCAAGGTTCTCTAGTTGCGCTAGGTTGCCTGTGCCCTGGATTTGTTGCTCTTGTTCTTCCATTGGCATATCCACATTCATGCCCTCAGGTGCTGGCTGTTGGATTTATTCTACCACGGTTGTGGGGTTTATCGGTGTCGTATCTGGTGAGGGGATTTCATCGACATTGACGATCTTCGATGGTTGTTGTTCGCTTTCCTGCGATTGTGCCTGTGCCCTGGTTCTAACTCTGGAGTGTCAGACAATCTAGTTCAACTCTTCTTGTTTTGGTGGTGCCATGTTGGTGGATGTCAATTGCTCACTGTGCTCCATAACTTCTGCAACCTCTGTGAACTTTGCTCTATGCTCTGTATGCGCTCTCACTCTCTGTCTTTTCCAGTCTTTAGAATAAACTGTTTGCTCCCGCATTTGTGCTTTTTATGGGCATCGCATGAAACTTGTCGAAGACGCTACCTTTATTATGGATTCAATGAACCTCCAGTTCCTTCGTACTTTCCATTACTCTCCCTCACCGTCTCCAGTTGGCGCGATTAATGTGGCGTCCCGTCGGTCCTTTCCGACATTCAATTCCGCATAACTTCGTTGTTTCATACTGCTTTTACCATCTTTCCTTTTCCTGCTTGTTTCCATTTTGACCTAGCCGTTGGCCTTGTCCTCTCCAAGTTTGTATTCCTACGTGTGTGTGCTCCTTCTCCTTGCGGTGCACTGTACCTCTGTTGGTACTGTTTAATATCCTGTTTTTTATTTTTTTACTGCGCAGAGACTTTTGAAGTTGTGGGTGGTCGACTGTCCTTATACAACTTCAGTCGGCTCCCGTTGATCATCCCTCTAAGTTTTACGCCTGCTAAGTCTTTCAATTGTACACCTCCTCCATCTGTGACAATTTTTACTTCGTACGGTCCTAATCAATGCATTATGAGTTTTCCTGGGTGCTGAATGGATTTGTTGTCATACATCAACACTAAATCTCCTACCTTGAAAGTTTTCTTCTTGATGTGTCTGTCATTCCATGATTTTTGCCTTGATTTCTAAACTTGTTGGTGGAATCCTGCTAGGATCCGATCTTCCTCCATAGTCATCAACTAGTTTAGTCTCTCCTGTACTATGCCTCGTTTCGTCCTATGTCTAATTGTTGCTACTCACAAACTAGGCGCCATAAATTCTAATGGCACCATTGCTTCTTGGATGTATACCAGTTTAACTGGCGTGTGCCCTGTCAACTTCTTGCAAGTAGTCCTATAGGCCCACAATACTGTTGGTATTTTGAGGTCCGAGTCATCCCTGTTGACATTACAGATCTTTGTCAGTGCATTCTCAGGGATTTTGTTAAATGCTTCTACTATGCCATTCGCATGTGGGTGATATGGTGTGCTCTTCTGATGATGGACTTCAAACTCTTCAGTCATAGCATTGATAGTGTTGTTAATGAAGTGTGTGCCTTTTTCGCTAATCAAAACTCTTGGGCATCCAAATCTAGTGATTACTTGTTCAAATAGAAAGTGTGATGTTGTTTTTGTGCTGCAATCCTTCACTGGTGTTGCTTCCGCCCATCTTGTTAGGTATTTCGTCATGATGATGATATACCTTGCTCCTGTTCTTTTTGTTGGTGGGTTGATTAGTCCCACAAAGTCTATTGCCCATTTATCGAATGCTTGTAATGTTACCTGTGGTCGTAATGGCATCTTATCCCTTCTGTTGGGTTTACCAACCCTTTGACAGACGTCACATCTTTGGAAATACTCCTTCGAATCTCTGTGAATGGTCGGCCACCATAATCCTGCATGCAATACCTTCTGCGTGGTAGCTTTGCCTGCGTAATGTCCTCCTTCTATTCCCTGGTGGGATTCTGCTAAAACTCTTTTGTCTTTCATGTTCTAGCACGTATCTTCACAAGATGATATCTGTACCCATTTTGTATAAGTGCCCTGCGATCATTTGATAGTCAGCAGCCGAGGCTACCCGGTTTTTCTTCTGCGCGGTGTTATATTCCTGTGGCGCAGTACCTATGCTCAAGTACTGAATGACATCTGCAAAGTATTCATCAATGATCTGGACCGAAAATAACTGTGCGTCCAAGAATTTGTCCTCTAAATTCATAGGTTCTTCCCCGTTTGTGACCCTTGATAGGTGGTCAGGTCTTGCATTCAATTTTCCTGGCTTGAATATTACTTCAAAGTCAAATTCTTGAAATAGTAGTAACCATCAACAAATTCCCCCCCCCAGCACTGGCTTGTTGACTAGGTATTTAAGGGCTTAGTGATTTGTGAACATCTTAAAGTGTTTTCCCAATAAGTAATGTCTAAACTTTTGTAGTGTGTAGACCACAACTAGGCCTTCCCTCTCGATGGTGTTATAGTTCTGTTTTGATTCTGATAGCTTTCTGCTCACAATGCTACAAGGTGATCCAACTCTCCCGCTCCTAGCTACGCCAAGATAGCTCCAAGTGCTATGGTTGATGCATCTACATGCACGTGGAATGTCTTTTCC
>SNQJ01S0177042.1:0-18401 GCA_010110895.2 Picea sitchensis | reverse complement strand
TATGGGATGTAGTATGACCTTAGGAATGTTTTCTTGCTATATAGAGTTGTGTCATCCACCCTTTGGTTATTCTTCCAAACATATGGAGAGTTTGTGTTGCCTCTTGCTTCGTAGACTTATGATTAACATACATGTTGCCTGAGTCTCGTCACTTGTCATGCCATTGTCCAAGGGAAGTTTGGCACTAAGCCTGAGTCGGCCCCTCTGCAATATGTCTCTTGTCCGCATATTTGGCCATCCTGAATGTCCAATCAAGTCCTTGATCGAAATCACTGAAGCCTTCAGTCCGATCATCAAGATTATCACGTCCATGACCGACAAGTTGTTGAAGACCTCTGGGTAGTGCAGTTGTACACTCATATTACACTCCTACCCGAGTTTTGGAAGATTTTTAAGTTGTTGCTTGAGATCTTAAGTCCACCCATCAAGCCAAATCAGCTTTTGGAAGATGGATACTCTATATGTATATCTTTCTGATTTCGAGATGTAGCTCCACTATGTATTGTTCACGACTACTCTTTATAGTTATTTGACATGGATCTACAGTGTATTTGATTGGTATCCGTGGTTCTATTTTATCCCGAGCATGGGTATGCCCGCCTCAGTGAGACATTTGTTATTTTGCAGACGACACCTCCTGGTTCCTGATCCTTGGGCTCAATCATTCGGCACATCAGTAAAGATTGGTAATGTATTTCGGCCATCGGATGCTCTTCTGACCTCGAACATTAGGGGGCATCTGTTATAACCCTAAATTGGACCACACATTCTTACCTGGCATCAGGCCAACTCATATTCCTTCTTTGCCAAAACTATGTTGAACAACTCTTTGAAAATCCTCTTGTGTAAAGGCCCACGCGCCCTAACCCATTGTTGCACGCATGTACACCCTGGCTGACTCACAACAGCTCGCGTGTACCTACAAAAGAACGAAAAAATGAAATTTTCTGATGGAACAAAAAGATATGGGTGAGTTAACTGAAACTCCTGTCCATGCATGGCCGAGGGTTCGTCCAAAAACCTAGCTCCTTCTGGCCTATAAAAGAAGGGGTAGGGGTACCATTTGGAGGAGGAAAAAATATAGCAAAGAAACTCTGCCCATTTACGTATTCCATTGTCCCAACCCTTTAGCCTTTCCTAATGCCAAAGGAAATTTAAAGCAAAGCAGTTGAAGGACAGAAGAAGAGGAGCCTAGGATCAGGTTCAAGGAGCGGTGGCCGGTCTCAACTTTTGTAAGTTGACTCATTTTAAGTAATAAAGAGAATGTTTTTCCCATCCCAATTCATGAAATTTATATGGTTTGATTAGTTTATGTTTGATTTCTAACTCGTTAGTATAAAAGTAGCATGCATGCATAGTTGTTGTTTGTCTTGAATGCAGGTCATCTTTGGAAGGAGCATTGCGAACAAGTAATCAAGAAAAACGGAGGATCGACATCAAACGCCGGTAACGAGGTAGGTTGATCTTTCCATGCATTTACTGAGAAAAGGGGATTTAAATCTAGGGATGAAGGTGGAAATTAATTTCTATTCGGTCATATCTGCATGCAAAGTCTGAACTCTATTTGCTAGTCTGTAGGGTGTTTTTCCCAACAACAATCAGGCAGTCTTATTCCCAATGTTTTCCCTTATCGTCATCCATTTTCCCATAAGAATGAAATTGAGAAAAATGTTCATGAATTGATAGAAGTAGGTGTTATCCATCGTAGTACCAACCCCTATTCTTCCCTTGTATTCATGGTACTCAAGAAACAAGGTACTTGGTGCATGTGTCCTAATTTTAGTGCCCTCAAAAAAATCACAATCAAAGAAAAATTCCCCATTCCTATCATTGATAACCTCTTGGATGAATTGAGTGGTGCTCAGTAATTCACCAAACTTGATCTATGTTCTAGATACCACCATATATGTATGAAAGAAGAAGACATTCCCCAGACTGCATTTCAAACTCATGAGGATCACTATGAGCTCTTGGTAATTCCCTTTGGCCTATGTAATGCACCCTCCACTTTCCAAAGACTTATGAATCATGTCCTCTGTCATTTTATTTATCATTTTGTCTTAATTTTCTTTGACGATATTCTCATCTATAGTAAATCTTGGGCATACCATCTCTCCCATTTGAATGAAGTTCTCCATCTCCTCTCTAAGCACCAAATTTTCCTCAAACAATATAAATGTGCCTTTGGAGCCTTAGAAGTGGAATACCTGGGTCATATTATCAACAAGGATGGTGTCTGGGTGGATCCTAAGAAATATGAAGCTATGCAGGATTGACCTCGCCCTAAAATTCTTAATATCTCGCATGGTTTTCTAGGTTTAACAAGATATTACCGGAAGTTTGTTAGGAATTATGGAAAAATTGTAGCTCCTCTCACTTATCTAATTAAAAATAATTCTTTCACTTGGACTCCAACTACTGATCACTCCTTACAAGACTTGAAAGAGGCTATCTGCTCGACCCCTATCCTAGCACTTCCAGACTTCACCATGACTTTCATACACAAATTTGATGCTTCCGGGAAAGGAATTTGGGTCGTGCTCATGCGATATGGTAGTCCTTTGGCCTTCACTAGAAAACATATTTCAGAGATAAATTTGAGCCAATACATTTATGAAAATGAAATGTTAGCTATTCTACATGTTGTGGATGTCGGATGTCCTTATTTATTGGGACAATGCTTCCATATCAAAACTGATCATTAGAGTCTCAAGTATTTTCTGGAACAACAAATTTCATCACCGAATCAACAAAAATGGGTGGCAAAGATATTTGGCTATGATTATGAGATTATTTACAAGAATGGAAAGGAAAATGTAGTTGCATGCACTCTCTCCTAGAAGTATGAAGACGACAGGTCCATTTTCTCCTTCTCCTTCATTGTACCAAATTGGCTCCAAGTTGTTTGTCGGGAATGGCTGGAAGACCCCGAAAATTCTAGCACAATCCATCAATTGAAACACAATTCTCCATCTTCTCCAGGGTGCTTTATGAACTTGATTCTTTATGGTGCTTTACGGTGAAGAAATCAAAACTTAAATTGATGGTGCTTTATGAACTTGATGTTTCCCCACATTTGGGAATTCAGGGTTTACCAAAACCTATGAAGGGGTCAAACATTTTTTTTTCTAGGATGTTATGAAACAATACGTCCACACCTTTGTGGTTGAATGTGAGGTTTGTCAATGTAACAAGGGAGAAATAGTCAAATATCTGAGCACACTCCAACCGCTTACAATCCCCCCTGCTATTTGGTGAGATATTTCTATGGATTTCATTGTTGGATTACCTAAATTAGGAAATAATTCAGTCCTCATGGTGGTCATTGATCATCTTTCCAAATATGCTCATTGTTGTGCTCTTAAAAACACATTCAATGCATCCCCATAATGGCTCAAATATTCATGGATAATATCTTCTAGCTTCATGGAATGCCTAATTATGTTGTCTATGACAAAGATCCCACTTTCACCAACAATTTTTGGAAAGAATTGTTCAGGCTACAGGCACCCAATTGCATCTTGGGATTGACCATCACCCCTAGATGGATGGTTAGACTGAAGTTGTAAGCAAGTGTATGGAAACATATTTGATTTTTTTTTCATATGAGAGGAAAAATTGGTGGTCTCAGTGGTTACCCCTAGCTGAATGGTGGTACAACACTTCTTACATACAACTACTTGCATGACTCCTTTTGAAGCAGTATATGGTCAAAAGACACCATCGATTCTCTCATAAATTATAGGAATTTCTATGTTTCAGGAGGTTGAAAAATATATTACAGTCCGAGAGTCTATTCTTCACACCCTCAAATAAAATTTGGTCATGGATCAAAATCTCATGAAGCAACAAGAAAATCAAGGTCATTGAGAATGTTAATTTTTTGAAGGGGACCAAGTGTTTCTTCAACTGTGACCTTATAAGCAGACTTTACTCAAAGATGAACATTGTCAGAAACTTTCTCCCAAATTTTATGGTCCTTATACCATGCTCAAGAGAGTGGGATATATGGCCTACCAATTAGCTCTACCCAGTCATTCAAAGATCCATCCTGTTTTTCATGTCTCCTTCTTAAAGAAGGTGATTGGAACTAAGATCCAAACTCAAACTAGTCTCCCTAAGTTGGATGAATAAGGTTCCATCTGGTTGCATCCACATGTAGTCTTATACCATCACAAACTTCATCTCTGTCAGAACACCATCAAGGAATTTTTAGTCTAGTGGAAAGATACAAATTCGGACGATGCCACCTGGGAGATAGCCTCCATTATCCAATAATATCCACGTATTAAGCTTTGATAACAAGGTTTTTATTCAAGGGGGAGGGCATGTTAGGGACCTAAGTTTTTTACACAGTATTTTGGTCACTCTGATGATGTCTCTACAATTATGTGTTCAGGCTCTCAAAAGGACCTTTTTCTTGAGGAAAGTGACTGTTGTCTTCTTCTACAAAACATATTTTTAAGATGAGTTTGCAGGCTTCATGTATTGTAGGGTGCAAAAAACCCTGATTCTCGTAGGCTACTCTATACTTGGATTGCAAGATGTTCATAGTTTTCTCTATAAGTAGGGTGTGAACCTACTTCAAATCTTAAAAGGGAGAAGAGGTAATGAAGGTTCTAGAAGAGGATGTTCTAGAAAATGAGTTGGAATTTGCATGGTTGGCATCCTACTGAATTCTTAGATTTAGTGGGATCATCCTCATCCATTTAACCATCTCTCCTTATCCTATATAATGAAAGGTTTCTCAAGGAAGAGGTTAAGCAAGATTGAATAGAGAATTGATGAAAGAATAGGTTCAGAATTGTGTGAGGAATCCTATTTGAATTGATGCTTGATACCTCCATTTTTCCATCAAGCCATAGTGGATGTTCTTCATGCAAGCGTGGAGAAGGTGTGTGTGCTAGAATGAAGGACCATCGAAAGGAATTTTGTGACATCAAGGCAATCTGGTTGTATCTTCTACCTTCATTTAATATAATATAGTGGTATGTCCATTTCCCATAAAATCACTCTTATTTTATTACATGACTCCTTGATCACATGTTTAAGTCTTCATTGAATGTATTTTTGTTGATTTCACCTTGGTTGATTTGTGTTGTTGTAGATCTGATATCAGAAGGCTACCAAAGCGAAGCAGGGACAACAAAGACATAAGGAAGCAATATATAAAGGTACGCCACTTATTCCTTCTTCAATGACAAATTCAATGATTGTAACTTAGGGGAAGTGTCATGTCCTGTCCTGTTTTGTTCTAGATCTAGGTGGATCTAGGGAGATCTGTTAATGTCCGCATATACCAATTTATCCTATAAAAAAATTGGCGACTCCACTGGGGAACAAATTGTTTCCTAGTTAGTCTAGTTTCCCTTGCTTTGATTGCTTGATTTTTGGTCTCTGAGTCTGTGGGAGATCCATCCAGACTCTCTAGATCTGAAAGTTCACTTAGATTTTTTGTCCTCTTTCCAAAATATCTTTGATTACAATCATTCTCACACTGTACCTATTTGGAGCCTGCAAAAAACCTTGATTTTCGCACCCCATTGTTTAAACCGGTGCGATCTGTTCACACCCTACCTGTGTCTAGACTGCAAAAATACCTGATTTTCGCACTGCACCCCACTACTAGGTTGCAAACTTGTTTGTTAAAATTTTTGGATTGGGTCTTGTTATATTTTGATGCCCAGTTTTGCTTTGATGAGCTGGATTGAACTTTTGGAGCCTATATTGATCTGTTTACAGTCTGCTTGACATTCTTTGAGTTGATTTTAACCATCTTTGTTTTGTTTGGTTTTGAAGGATTGGTCTCTTGCTTTGAGTGTCTTTCAATTAAAAAGCACGTGTTTTCATTAGAATTGTTTATGGAAAGATCATATTTCTTCTAAATAGTTCGCTTTAAAAGAAAACTTTTAGTTTGGGTTTCTTTGTTTTAAGAAAGTTCATTATTGCTTTTAGTGAAATTTTTGAAATAAAAAGATTTAATTTCTTGCTTTATATTAGATTGGGGGCATCCTTGCATTTGAAGTAGAGAAATTGCATGGTTCTTGGCATTTTTTTGTCTTAAATTCTGAAAACTTTTTCCCCTCATGGCCGAAGGGAGCCATGAATCATGTATTGGTGTACAGTCTATTTTTCTCATTTCTTAAAGATATTGATATTGATGATTTTTTTTAAATGTTGGGAGATTGTGCATCCGGGAATGATAAATGTTTTCTCCTTCTCATAGCATATCTCTCATCGAAATGAAAAGATTTCATCTTCATCTCTTTGCATAACTTTCGAGTCAGTCAAAACACCATATTGCCCATGCCATCTTCCTTTTGAGTAACAAAAGCCTTAAAAATAGAGAACTTATAAAAATTAATTAGACATTTTTATATTTTCTGGTAGCAAACCTACATTAGATTGGTTGTAGGGATTTGGGATAGGTGCGAAAGATAAATTTCCAAAGCTACAAACAAACATAGTATCTTGTGATAGGGAGAGTTAAATCCACTTACTATATTTTGTCCTGGGAAGCCCTTATCACACAAGGTTCAATCACGAGGTCGCATTAAGACTAGCAGAGTTGCTCACCCTACTTTGTTGGTATTGGTGTAGAGATTGCGCGTATTATGGGGGTTGCTTGAAGCTATACCCACAATTATGAGTGGAAGACTTTCGAGTTGATTTCGGGCTAGATACCCTACCTTTGCCCATGGATCGAACTATCGATTGTTTCCCCAGGCATTCATTGTAGTAATTGGTAACCTTAGTGGCCTATCTCTCTAGGTTATTTACACGAGGTGATTGTGGAGGAGAAAGTCTTCATGGTACCTGGAATCGACATTGGCCAAAATCACTCGGGCTCCTTGGAGGGTATACCCACGATTAAGCGTGGGAGCTTGCACCAAGGCATAAGTCCATTAAGCAGATCGTCAACATAACTTTTCACCTGCTCTATCTCAACCCCTTCTTACTTTGTTCCTGTGACGTTGGATTTCACCACCAACTAGTGTGCTCATTGTGAGAAGGTTTTGTTTGCTTGTTTTCTTACTAGATTTTTAACGTGTGTTGTTTGTTTTCCCTAGTGGACTCTAGATTGGATCTTTATTTTTATGGCATCATTTCCCGGAATGACCAATGAAGGAACTCCTTTTCCAAGGGAACCTTTTATTTTTCCTTCTTACAGAAACATTGGTCCTCCTCATTTTTCTACTTTGAGCCTTCCAGGTCTCACAATTGGATTACCAATATAGTTGTTTTCTACTCAGGTAATCTTGAATTCAGTTAGTGCTCCAGTCACAAGAACCTCCCCCCAAGAGAATCAACCTCATGTTGATCCTTCACCTTCTTCACCAACAAGGTCTTCTTCGCCTTCTTAGATTGTAAGGTCACCTTCCATTTCATCTTCTTCGTCGAGTGAAAGTTCTGAAGCTAGTAACCCGGTGAATAAGAAGAAGACAAAAAGAAAGATTAAGAAGAATAAATATAAACAAGGGTCAAAATCTCCAACCATTGTCAAACATGTTGGGAAACAACCAGTTACTATTAATCGTGCTGGGAGTTTTGATGACATCAAGGTCACCCAAACAACTCGTAAGCCCAAGTACCCTTGCAGGATTTGTAAGGGTAGCCATCTTCTTAAGGATTTCCCCGGTTTATCCAAGGTTATATAAGTGTGGTCTACACACACTGACCAACCCATTTCGTCAACCTCTGAACAACATGTTGATGACCTCACATCAACTAGTCATGATACCGTTGGGAAGAAGAAAAGTAGAATCAAGTTCTCGTGTATGTTATGCAAAGAGATTCATCTAACTTACCTTTTCCCT
This sequence comes from Picea sitchensis, assembly GCA_010110895.2. Classification (NCBI taxonomy): domain Eukaryota; kingdom Viridiplantae; phylum Streptophyta; class Pinopsida; order Pinales; family Pinaceae; genus Picea; species Picea sitchensis. The sequence goes on along the minus strand of SNQJ01S0177042.1, from coordinate 10,584 downwards.
CGTATGGACAAAGCCTAGAAATTGCTGGAAGACATGATTGTTTCATAGCCTCAACTTCCATCTGCTTATTGTAAGTTTTCTCTCAACCCCCCTGTAGTTGATGGAATGATCACTCCGGACCTATCGCCGGTCAATCCGATTGATCATGTCGTCAGTCTGGTCACGTCTTTAATTGAACTAGTTGACAAAGTGGTCGATCCGATCCCATATTCGGTCGATCCCACTCTCCCTTTAGAGAGTGTTAACAAAGTGGTTGATCCCATCCCATCCTCGGTCGATCCCACTCTCTCGTGAGAGAGTGAACCCAAGAAGTCGATCTATTTCCACCTGTCGACCCCATTCTCCCCTTGGAGAATGAAACCCAAGTGGTCGATCTGATCTCTCCATCGGTCGATCCTACTCTCCCGCTAGAGATTAAACCCGATACTGGCCATGTTTTGTTGGAAGATTGGTTGTTGTCATTGATGTCAACCCTAGTAGTCATGGGTTACGGACACAATGTGATAAAGGTATTTGGACATGAAGGACAATGCACATGCATATACAACACCCATGAATGGATCATATACACCATGTTGTTTAAAATTGGTATGTGGCATGTCCGTGGATCCTCATGGTTGAGGAGAAATGAATTTTAAGAAGATGACAAAGTGAATTGAAGAGGAAGTACATGGGAGGCCCCTGAAGATAATTAAGAAAAATTGCAAAAATAAGAAAGTCTTAGGTCAGCCCTAATATTAAAATAGGCCGAATTTTCAAGGGAAGATGAAGTCTTTGGTGATGTGTTTAAGGTATGTTATTTACCGGGTCTCTTACCCATTTTCCTATAACATTTTTCTGAATGATTCAGATGGTGAAAATAAATACGATATTGAGAAGACATACCAAGGTGCATTCACGGTAAAAATGTTCAGCTCTTGATTCACTATAATTATGGAGACCACTATGTGGAAGATAGGGTTTGTGACCAGTCTAGAAGCTAGTCAATAAAAGCGAGGGTGTTACAGGTAAAACAGTCATAACTTCTTCATAGAGAGAATCCAAATGAAGTGGGACAAATTCATTGAAGCATATGGGATTTAGTTTCTTGTGTACAAGTTTCCAAATCGGATGTTAATTATTAGTAGCAGGCATTATGTGCAGTTCACTCTCGAAGATACTGAAATTGAATAAAGTCTACCATTCTTTCTATAACCCTGTTTTGGGGAGGATTCAAGGAGTGAAAAGTGGAGGAGTTTAAGAGAATACAATGAGTAATATCTATGAGACCAGTACTCTAAAATTGAAGAATTGTATAAATTAGAAGAAGTCTCGAGAAGCATTATCAGGAGTTCTATGTGATGATTGGTTGATGGTGATTTAATGTAAAGTTTATTATCTCTCATATCTTCTAGGGTGGAAGGAAGGGGAAAAGGATGTTCAACTCTCTTGATGTTGAGAGTTGTATCTTCCTCTTGGTGTATCCCTCCCTTGCTACAATTGGAAGTTCTTAGCACCTTTAAGAGTCATTACTTCCCTTGAACAAGAACTATTGATTATTTCTCTTATATTGTGCATGGTGTATTGTGGTGTATTGGTGCAACTCTTATACTATTATTCATTACTCATTGGATATAATTTAATGGTTTAAGTATAAGTTGAATAAGGTTTTAAATTTTACTTGATCTTGATTCACCCCCTCTCGGTATCAACAATTGGTATCGAGCGGGTTACCTTGATGCAGTTTAACCAACGGAAGGAAGATCCTATGCAGAAAATGGAAGGAAACATTCCAAATGAAGTTCCACCATTTGATGGAAAATTTTGAATACTGGAAAAATAGAATGGTAAATTACTTGAAAGCTCTTGGGTAGATGTTTGGTTCTTAGTTTCTTCAAGATACAATGCTTTTAAGAGCGAACTTATTTCAGAAGGAAGTAAGGAACAACAAATTGGCAATAGATACCATCCTGAATGGATTGTGAGTTGAGTGAAATCTAGGTGGGATCATGTACATCAGTAAAGAGCTTTGGGACAGCTACAAGACCTTTATTCACCGAGAATAGCGGCCGAGAAGAAGAAGAAGTTGAAGAACATTACAACATCTCGATTTCAAAGAAAATAGAGGTCAATTCTTTTCTTTAATTGTGAAGGAGTAGGACATGTTGAATTTGAATGTCCTCATCAAGGATTGAGAAAAGAGATGACAATGAATAAGAATAAAATCATGAATTAGAAATATTCAACAAGAAGATGAGAATCTTAAAAAGAATTGAAGCATGTTGAGATTGAAAATAGCAAGCTCAAGACACACGTAGAAAACTAAGAATTGAATTGTGTAGTTATGAAAAGGCAGGTTGTAAGCTTAAAGAAACAATTAGAATACTTTGAAACTAAGAAGAAACCATTTCTTGAAAACTCTACTGAAGAAGCAAGAAGAATAGCCGAGTAAAGAGGTCCAAATGATAAAGAAAGAAGATTGTGGCTTTTGACAAAAAGTTGTTTCATTGAGGAAGAGCTTTAGAAACTCTCAAGTTCCAAAAGAATTAACATCTTGGATGCATGGGTGAAACTTCATATAAAGAAGATGAAAATACCAACAAAAAAGGTTGAAGAAAGAGCTACAGGCAGTTGAGAAGTGGACCAGGATACCGAAAAAAAAGGAATGATTACCAAAGAGATGAATATCCAAAAAGAACCCCTACCTTCAGGAATCAAGAAAGATTCCAGCTAATCGGTATGAAGGAAACTTGAGAAGAGTAGATCATGAACCCACTTGGACTACGCTCTAAAGAATGTTCCTTACTCCTAGGTATCAAAATTTCTTTCTTGGTCATTGTTATACTTGCAAAAATTTGTTTTGGACATAAGGCAATTAATTGCAAAATCAATGAAAGAACAATCATAACAAGCATGAATAGTGTAAGCAGGAAGATATGGAAATAATCATGGATTTGTCGATAGAAGTTATAATTCATTTTAGTTGATGGACAAAAAATATTGTATACTACAAATGCAATTATCTTGGTCACAAAGCAGTTAGGATATATGAATGAAGATGTCCCTATGTAAACCCGCAGTATGGAGAAGAGATTCCAAACAATGAACATTGTCGAATAGCATTGATCCTTGAAGAATGTAAAGAAGATGAATGGTACAAAGACAGTGGATGTTCTTCACACATATTAGGGGATCAAAGACAACAATTTCATGACTTGAAGAAAGAGGGGGCAATGTTGCATTTGGAGATGAATCATCTACCAAATACTTGGAGAAAGGTGTAGTAGAGATTGGAAGAAAAATGTAAAAGAAAATAATTTTCTATTGGTTGAGCTTGAATCATAATCTACTCGGTGTTAGTAAATGTGTGATCAAGGATACACTCTTCGTTTGATTCGAAAATGAAAAATCGGAGAAAATAACTCGGAAGATTGGTTGCAAGCGCAACAAAGGCAGACAACATATATCTACATGAAGAAGAAGAGAGAGAAGACAAAATCCACACAAAAGGATTCAGGAAGAGAAAATGTCCCAAGACCAAAATAAGGATGAAATATTATGATGAGTGCCACATGTTCCAAGGGAGCATCCCCAAGAAGAGTTACATTTTCCATTAAACTTGGGGGAGAAGTCCTAACCTTTTCCATTGATGTCCAAAGGGGAGAAATTGGGATCATGATGATAGGGGGCATGAGTGTTTCCATGATGACAAAGGAGAGGAGGTGTTGGAAGATTGGTTGTTGTCATTGATGTCAACCCTAGTCATGGGTTTGGACATAAGATTGATAAAGGTATTTGGACATGAAGGAAAATGCATGAATATACAACACCTTGAATGGATGGTACACATCATGTTGTTTCGGTGTTATGTGGCATGTCATATGGATCCTCATGGTTGAGGAAAATAATTTTGAAGATGAAAAAAAATTGAATTGAAGAAGGAAGTACATGTTTTTCTAGAACTATTTAGATGGTGAAATATATATGGTATGCGAAGACATATCAAAGGTACCTCTGGTAAAAATTTCATCTTGATTAAGCTATAATTATGGAGATACACTCTGTGGAAGATAGGGTTTGTGACTAGATCGAAGCTAGTCCATAAACAAATGTTCCGGGTAAGCTTGATCATAAATTCTTCATAGAGAATCTAAATTAAGTTTGACAACTTGCATTGGAAATATTAAAGTAGTTTATTTTGTGTGAGTTTTCAGAATCGGATGTTAATTATGGTGCGCGGGGCATTCTGCAAGTTCACTCTTCTGAATAAGGCCAGTGAATAAAGTCTACCATTATTTCTATAACCTCTTTTTGGGAGATCGAGGTGAAACGTGGAGGAGTTTCAAGGAATACATTGAGTAATATTATCTACAGGTCATAGTACTCCAAAAATTGAAAAATTACAGAAATTGAAGAAGTCTGGGGAAGCATTGCTCAGTTCTATGTGATGATTGGTTGATGGTGATGATTTAATGTAAGTTTATTATCTCTCATATTGCTTGGGTGGAAGGAAGGGAAAGGATGGAGAGTTCAACTCTCTCTTGATATTGAGTTAGATCTTTCCTCTTGGAGGTTTATCCTCCTTTACATTTGGAAGTTGTAGGTACCTTTGAAGTCATTACTTCCCTTGAACAAAAAACTATTGATTATTTCTCATATATTGTGCATAGTGTATTGTGGTGTATTGATTGTAACTCTTATACTATTGTTCATTTCTCCTTGGATATAATTGAATGGGTGTAACTCTTATACTATTGTTCATTTCTCACTGGATATAATTGAATGGTTTAAGTATAAGTTGAAAAAGGTTTTTAAATTGTACTTGATACTGATTCACCCCCCTATCAATATCAACATGTTTTTCTCGTTGATACAGAATCTACCATGTCGGTGGGTATTCCTTCTTCTCCCGTGGAACCCCCTTCAAGTAATGAGGCTATCCATTTTGATTGGGGTGTGTTGACTGGACCTTGTCTTCCCTTTCACATTCCTTTCCATATTATAGTACAGGTTTTTGGTTGAGATGTTCCTCAGACACTGATAGATGAAGGTGCGTCCATTAGTATTTTTTCCTCTTTTGCTTGGCAAGCTTTGGGTTTTCCTCAACTTGTGTCGGCTACGCAGAATTTGTTATATTTTAACAGAAGAACCAGTCAACCTTTAAGGACCCTTCCTCAATTTTCTTGTAACTTTGGGAGGGAAAATTGTCTTTATTGACGTCATGGTAGCCCAAGACCCCTTGTATTTCTCTTTACTCCTTGGACAGGATTATGTCTATTCCATGAAAGTTATTGTGTCCACACTTTTTCATGTGATATATTTCCCTCACGATGGAAGAGTTGTGAATGTTGATCAAGTTTCATTCATTGACCCCTCCTGGATTGCCTCCCTGAATGGTTCTTATATGCAAACGGTATCGCCCCCGCCACAGTTCAATTATGTGGCACTGTCGCCCATGGCTTCAACTTCTGATGACTTAGATCCAATAGTTGACATGGTGATCTCTTCGATAGGGTTGTTAGAGCGTGATCTCTTTACTCCTATCGCAACCCTCGACACAGTGTCCTTCCAGAGTGTGTTTCTTCCTTCCAGTGAAGACCTCTTGGAAGGCATGACTGAGTTTTGTCCCTTGACATGGTGTCCTTTCGGAGAATTGTCCTCTTGGAATCCATGATCAAGAAGAAAGTAAAGGATAGTTTTTGCGTCTCTGAGGAAACCTCGTTAAAAAATGAAACAAAGGTATTTGAGCATGGTTTTATAATTTCAAGCTCGTTAAAAATGAAACCACTTAAGTGGATAGTTTTTTCATCTCTATGGAAACCTCGTTAAAAAATGAAATAGAGGTTATGAGCATAGTTCTTGTTTCTATGTCAAGCTCATTGAAAAATGAAATAGTTTTCCCCCTCTCTATTTGAGTCAAGTCCTTCGTCTAGTATTTGAAGCTTCATTTCATTCTCCTTTGGAGTTGGATGAAATGAAGCTTGGGGGGAATTTGCCTCAGCCTTTGGACTTCATGCTGAAGTTGAGCCGCTAGATTCTTAAACTGGGGGATAAGTACCAACCAATCCCTGTGTTCTGCGTTGGGAAGTCCAAGCATAGTTTTCTATGGTTCAAGCTTGTGTAAAAATGAAACCACCTGTCTCAAGCAGAGTTTCCTCTAGTTCAATCTTGTGTAAAAATGCAACTAGGTCCAAGCATAGTTTTGGCTAGTTTTAAAGCTTACGTAAAAATGAAAACAATCCCAAGCTTAGTCTTTGTTCTTTCTCATGCTCGTGAATACATGAGAATAAGTTACCAAGCATAGTATTTGTTCTTTCTCATGCTCATAAATCAATAAGAATGTAACCGAGTATACTTTTATCACTTTTTCGGACTCGTAAAGGTTATACGAAAAAGGAACCCACTGGAGTTCCCCTTAAGCTCTTTTTAGACTCTCTAAACATGGAAAGATTGTCGAGTGACCTTTTTATGTTCATGCTCGTAAAAGTATTTGAATAAAATGTTCGATGGGCGATATTTTATCACTTTTTCGGTCCTTTCGAACTATTTTACGAAAAAAGAATTGGGAGAGTTCACTTTAAGTGTTTTCAGACTCTCAAAACATGAAAAACCCCCAAGTTTTCTATCTTTGGACTCGTTAAACAAACATTGAAAGGCCCTTATGGGACCAAACCACTCCTTCCTAGGGTTCATTAAATGTACTCTAAGGGACTCATCTGAAGGATGAGCTTACATCGACAAGCATATGTTATCCTCCTCAAGCTTGTGTAAAAATAAAGAGGTACTCAACAGAAATGGTGGGGGAAATTTTGGTAAAGGGACGTGTTTTGGTATGTGTATTAGTGGAAATAAGCATCGCTCTTGAACATGACAACCCTTGTTCATCATTTGAATTTGGGTTGGGAAATCTATTTGTCTCTCGACTGACTTGCTACAAGGTCATATCTTGGGTTTTCTTTGAGTCAATGTTGTCAATACCATTGTCGTGTCATTCATATGTTCAAGAGAAGTCCAAACAAGCCCTCCATTGAGTCGACCATCTGCAGTTGTCAATTCTTACCATGTCGGCCTTCCCTGTTTCTATTTCAAATCATATTCATACTTTGACTTACCCTAAAAATTTGTTACTCATTTCATGTCATTGATGGGGGATACATCAAGGCCCTCCTATGACGAGTCTTTTTTCATCAACTCCAAATCATTATCCGGGAATAAGACTTAGAAATCATTTAGTACCTTAGAACCTGCATGCCTTAATGGCAGGTCTCTTCACTTTCGACAATGGATTCACATCATTGGTCCATGATCAAGATATTCCGCCAAGTGTTTAACTTCAACTCATTTATTGACATTCATTCGGATTGTACTTAGGTACCTTGGGATTCATTGACATCAATGGTGATTTCCCTCGCACTTTTTAATGATTTTCATCAATGATCGGTAATCAAGTGATTTATACCATGTTCGACTTCGACATATGTAATCACATGGATAGATTCGTACTTTCAGACAACGGGATTGAAGACCCTGGGTCTCATATTTTTGGTCGAGGTTGCGATGGAGTATTTATGATTTTTATCAACACATAGATCCACTTTGTATGTCACGTGGCTATGTCCTAATCTGAGTCTTCTAACATAGATCCATAGTGTATTCCTGGTGGCTATGTAGCATTTTGATGACATGGATCCATGGTGTATGATTGGTGGCCATGGCCTACATTTATGATTTCATTCATTTGAGGTCTAAGCATGGGAATGCCTACCTCAGAACTGGTATTATATTCTACAGATGCTTGATTGTTTGCAGGTTTTCGATTAGGTGCGATCCTTGTTTCTGACACACACACGCATTTTGCAAAGTATTTTGGCTGTTAGGAGTTCCAGCCTCATACTTTGGGGGGAATTATGTTACACATTATTTTGGCCACTCTGATGATGTCTCTACAGTTGTGTGGTCAGGATCTCATACGGACCTTTTTCCTGAGGAAAGTGATTGTTGTCTTCTTCTACAAAACATATTTTTAAGATGAGTTTGTAGGCTGCATGTATTGTAGGGTGCGAAAAACCCTGATTCTCATAGGCTACTCTATACTTGGAATTCAAGATGCTTGCAGTTTGCTCTATAAGCAGGGTGCAAACCTGCTTCAAAGATTAAAAGGGAGAAGAGGTTATGAAGGTTATAAAAGAGGATCTTCTAGAAAATGAGTTGGCATTCGCATGGTTGACATCCTACTGACTTCTAAGATTTAGTGGGATCATCCTCATCCCTTTAACCATCTCTCCTTCTCCTATATAATGAAAGGTTTCTCAAGGAAGAGGTTAAGCAAGATTGAATAGAGAATTGATGAAAGAATAGATTCAGAATTGTGTGAGGAATCCTATTTGAATTGATGCTTGAGACCTCCATTTTTCCATCAAGACATAGTGGATCTTCTTCATGCAAGCGTGGAGCAAGTGTGTGTGTTGGAACGAAGGACCACCGAAAGGAATCTTGTGACATCAAGGAAATCTAGTTGTATCTTCTACTTTCATTTAATATAATACAGTGGCATGTCCCTTTCCCATAAAATCAATCTTATTTTATTACATGACTCCTTGATCACATGTTTAAGTCTTCATAGAATGTATTATTGTTTCTTTCACCTTGGTCGATTTGTGTCATTGTAGATATGATATCACAAGGCTACCAAAGAGAAACAGGGACAACAAAGGCATAAGGAAGTGATATCTAAAGGTACGTCACTTATTCCTTATTCAATGACAAAATCAATGATTGTAACTTAGGGGAAGTGTCATGTCCTGTCCTGTTTTGTTCTAGATCTAGGTGGATCTAGGGAGATCTGTTAATGTCCGCATATACCAATTTATTGTTGGCAAATATTGCACAGACAACGAATGCGTGTTGGCAACAGACAGTGAATCAGCGAATGGTTGTCATTGATGGAAAGTCAGTATTAGACATGAATCCCATTGCAACAAGATTTCACGATTCAATCGTAGCCATTGGATTATCAAAAATGAATCTGGATCGTAGATTACAGTTCTTGTCAGAGTATCGGGGATCGGGAGTTGAAGAAGCTTTGGGATTTCATCCACAGGAATCCCGATTTTGCGATATGCGATATTGTGATTCAATCGCAGCCGTCAATAAAAGATCCGATCTGGACTGTTGATCCAATCTCTTATCGGAGTTTCGTGAATTGCGATATGGAGAGGCATAAGAAACTATGCAACATTTACGAAATTGTGATAGGAGAAATCGTGATGTAACAACAACCGTCAGATCAAGAAGTGATCTGGACCATTGATTCGACCTCTTTACTGAATGTCGAGAATCGGGAATTCGAGTTGACGAAAACACCGATCGTCCAGAGTGTTGAAATCGCGATGAGTAATATCCTGACTTAATATGAACCGTCAGATCTAGATATAATCTGTATCGTTGATCTGATTTCATTATGGAATTTCGTAGATCGGGATTTGGAGGTGACAAGAACATTGAACATAAGGAATTACGAATTCACGATATGCAAAATCACGAAAGTGCCTTTCACATAAATCCTTGGTCACAGCCCTTGGTCATGGGAAGAGAAGGAGTCAGTCCAGATAAGCTCCAATTCGGAGTTTCGGAGATCGCGATGTGAAAGTGTCGAGAAACTTAGGCAAAGGAATGCCGAAATGCCGAAACCCGAATTAAAGGCAAGATTTATGAAAGTCATCCTACGGTGCGGATAAGACTTGAATGAGATATAAGGGTTACTGTTTCTTCACACACAGGTAACTCATCAATTACGATTCTGCTAAACAAAATGGATTCTTGATTGCAAATCAATTATAATTTCAGTTGAAAAGACAAGTGTCCTTGGTTTTGCCTATTGGAAGGTGAAGTGGAACCGTCAAGGTTGTGTGTAGAAAAGAAAATGACAGAGACGGAATTGGTAGGGCGGTTCTGGATGAAAAAGAATGAAACAGTAAGAAAGGAGACAGGAGAAGATGCGTAGTATGAAATTTTAACAGATGTACAGAGGGAGATGAAATGTAGAGAAGAAGCAGAGAAGAACAATAGGCAGAGCAGAAGTAGAGAAGAATGACAGAAAGAGCAGAAAAAGAGAAGAATGATAGAAGACTGTGATGCAGAGAAGACCTGCTAAATGGACAGAGGAAGAGAAGAATTGCAGAACAATTTGTTGAAGATCAGATTTACAGAACAGAGAAAGAATGGTAAGAAGTGATTTATCTGCATAAATTGTCTATGTATTTATCCTTTCATATTTCATGGAGGTTGGGAGGTTCTCGGGAGGACTGTTGTCCCCATAAGTTCAAGTGGGTTCTTGAACACAGGAAGTTGTAGCTTCCATCTGGTTGTAGCCAGAGAAACCAGGGTGGCAGGGTGGTGCTAGGGAGAACAAGTATTCTCTGTTATACAGGTAGGAGCCTGTGTAACGGGAAGTTGGTGCTTCCATCTAGTTGGTGCTGTAACATTCGGGAAGTTGGTGCTTCCATCCAATTGGTGTTGGAACATTCAGGAAGTTGGTACTTCCATCCAGTTGGTGCTGGAATATTCAGGGAGTTGGTGCTTCCTTCTAGTGGGTGCTAGAGAAAC
>SNQJ01S0177041.1:33087-44168 GCA_010110895.2 Picea sitchensis | reverse complement strand
CATTTAAGGTCAATGGGATAGAACACCACCATGTTTTTATGATATTTACAGGATGTCATTTAAGGTCAATGGGATAGGATGTCATTTAAGGTCAATGGGATACAACAGGATGAAAACGATGTCCTCAATGAATTTAGAATTTTGTTGTAATTTTAATTAGTTCACCTAATGAGAAGGTCTCTGTAAATATTGAGTGTTGTCTTTGAGCTTCTATGTAGAGGCACATGTGATCGCTTTCTTTTTTTGTGCATGAGTCAACAATTAACTCCAAACTATGGTTTCCATTATTGTTGCATGCATTTCTTGGTTTAACTCAAGGTAGGAGGCCCAACCCACAATGTAACTATGTTTTGATTTGTGATAAGATCATTATCTAAATGATTTGTGATTAGACTATTATCTAAAACAAAGTTTCTTCATGATTTTTTTTGTTTAATGATGAATTTATAGGTTTTATTTGCTTGATTACATGCTAGAATAAATCTCTTTGAAATTTAATGTTGAATGATTGTTTCCTTAGTTCATGAGCATTTAGGTTTTCATTTCTGATGGTCTCCAAGGACGTAATCGATCTGTAAAAGCCCACATAAAAAAAAAGCTTTAAGGATTAACTCAAGTACCTAGTTAGAGATTTACTCAAGTACCCAATTGACAGAAAGTGACTTACCAAAACATTAACATACCAGAATCCTTTATGTGCTCTCAATATTTATCAGAAAACCGTAATCCATAGGGCTCAGAATCCTAGCCATGTGGATTAATCTGAGCCCTATGGATTAATAAAAATACCTATAATACCCTACTAGTATTAAGGGTTAATAGTACTATAATCTGAGCCCTATGGATTAATCTGAGTCCTATGGAGATCATCTCTACAAGATATGTCATGATCGCTTCGAACTTGAACGCATCATCAAAGCTACGAAATGCTATCTCAGCACGCCCCATACTGCTCAACCCGAATTAGCACTCACAAACAAAACCCGAAAGATTATAAATAAAAATAAACATTGAATTTCGCATGTGTGCTACAAAGGAATTAATGGGAAAGGATGGGAACGTGGCCTTATAAGTGCTTTTAGTTCAGTTAAGTGTTATCAGTAGCCAAGGAAATACAATTAAGTTCTGTAGCCAATGGATTAAGTTGATGGATATGGACTTGCACTAAGTGAATATAGGACTGGATATGGCTATGGGTCTGAACGAAGGGGTGTGGTAGCTTGTATTTTTTGTAGTGTGCATGCAGATAGACACGCAACACGCATGAACTGCAACCACCATGACCATTGACTGCAACGATGTCTATGACCGACGCAACACACATTGACTGCAACCACCATGACCATCGACTACAACAATCTCTACATTTTTAACTTTTTCCAGTGACTATCGTCTGAATATGACAACGTGATTGTTGAAAAAATCACTACTTTACAATGCTCAAATCGTGTTTTTGAATGCATAAATCGATTCAATGCCCTCAAAAATCCCTATGTCACCCAGAATATGTAAGTTGAACCACTGAAATCTGCAATTCCAACTATTTTTCTAAATTTATACCTGGTTTTTGGAAGAAACCTATCGGAAAAGATGCTTGAAAAAGGTAAAAAAGTAGAACGTTTAAACTATGTCCTTATTGTGTTACCACAAATCATAAGCACCAATGTCACATGTCAAGTCTGACATTCGACATGTTAACAATATTACCACGTGGCATTACATGTCACATTGCATTTGCACACATTATCCATATGCTTTTGTTTCAATTTTCAGCATTGTTATGCTCCATTGTCACATGGTGCCACATTTTGTACTTCCCTTGCCAATGTTATTCATACACATCCACATGTAGTTTTTCACTTGCAAATGTTATCCATACACATCCACACACCTTTTTGGTTTAAATTTGTTGATATTTATTCTTATTCAATTTTAGTATGCATAGTGAATTGGCAACCAATTAATCATCATGCATAGTGAACCTACAATCAACTAATCATTATGTTAGTAAGAAGCACCATTTTCTTGTGGGTGCTTCCATTGGCATAAGGATCATGGTATACTAAGGTTTATATGTTACCACAGACCAATTCTCTTAATCACTATGGAATCATAAGTTTTTTAGAAAGAGATGTTTTTATGTGATAGCAACAATTCCAATATGCATAATCGATAGGTATATTCCACTTGTTTTAATGGGAAATTTAGAAAAACATGGGAAAGGGGTATTGTGAAGCACTACAATAGAGGGGAATTTTTCCATTTTTGTCACATAATGGCATATTTTTATGTTGGAACTATGTTCCATATTAATATTCATATTTTGATTGTGTGTGTGTGGTGAGTAATTCCATATGCATAATTAGTGTTAGATATAAATAATTTATATAGGATGATATGTCCGAAAAGATTTGTTAAACTAGATGATGGCTTTAAGATGCATGTTATCGAGTTGACATGATAACTTCCTCCCTCTCTCTAATACTAAAATTGTTGAAAATGACACATGAATTTGTTGAAATCTACATTGGGGATTGATGTAGCACTGTCCAAGCATTTCAATAGATATCTTCAGCAAAAATCATTTGGCACAAAATTAGGTGCCAATAGCATATTGGCCAAATCAAAGTAGAGACACTAGTACATTAGTCACTTATGCTCAATTAGATATACCCTTTTGATTTACTTTAGCTTGTGATTGTTATTTTCAGCTAAAGACATTAGGTGCAAGATTAGGTATCGATAGTACATTGGCTAAATTAGCCACTTAGAATCAATTATATATACCTTTTGATTTGTTTTAGCTGTGATTTCCATTTATGTGATGTCAATGATTACAAGATATCATTATTACTATAGTGGCATGTTCCTACAAGGAGAATTTTTTCGATGTTGATAATTGTTCTTTCTATGTGCATTGCAAGTGTGTGCTAATTACTATTGTTGTGTGTGGTTGTATTGTGAATAATCTCACATGGATAACAATTGTGAGACAAATGTGATTTACGAGGAAATGCCCACACCAAAAAATTTATTAATTTGAAATTTCGTTTTGTGGTGCAAGTCCTCTCATTGATATGATAACATCCTCCCTTGCTCCAATACTAACATCGTCAATGATTTCAATGCTATGCCTTGTAAACCCTCACTAGCTTGTGCTTGTCATATATGTGATTTTAGTAATTACAAACTATTATTACAATGACATGTCTTTTATGATGGGATTTTGTTGCACATTAATACTTTATCATCACACACACACACACACACACACACATGTGTGTGTGTGTGTGAATAAATCTCACATGGATAACAATTGTGAGATATGGGTATTGGGTGTAGGGGTGGTAGGTGATCTGGATTTTATGAGAAGAATGAAAAGACTACAGATTATTAACAGGTGCTTAACACAAAATAACAGAGATACAGTAAAACTGGTTTTCTATTCAATAACGAAATAAGATGAAACTGTAAAATGCAACAGAAACAAGCTTGCTGGAATGGTGGTGGCTTATCTCTGAGAAGAGATGTGACGGCTATGCTCATTCAAAAGAAGATGATTACAATGAGGATATAAAGGCCTTTTTACAATAAGCAGGATTTCCAAAAACACTATACATCCAATATCCTAACCTTAGGAGATGAAGCGCCAAAAGTCACATGGGCACCGTTTGGGTAAGTTAGTACATCAACTTCCCGGGGTCGTAACTTTTGCATACGATCTCCGTTTTAGGCGTATGATAGCCCATTGGAAAGGTATCGCCGAGGAGATTCATTTTAAGCACAATATAGAAGAAATTTCCATATTTCAAACCTATTTTCCCAAAAAAAAACATCGTTTAGGGCCTCAAAACGACTCCAGAAGTGAAAACTGCTAAAAATAGTAAATTACCAAAATTGCCAGAAAACTATTTTGAGCCAGTTGGAAAAGGTGGGTGGCCACTGATATCCACCTGGATCAATCCTACCACCTTAGGAAGAAATGGTATCCATTTCGTTGAGGTCCCCCATCAGATGAGGAAATTTCAGCTGAATTTGGCCCCGGGTGAGCCACTTGTCTTGGTGCAAGAGTTTCCCTGCTTTGACGAATCAATAAAGTTGGATCCTTTGCTGTCGAGTGCCCTTGATTTGTGTGTCCAAAATTTGATCATTGGATGCATGTTGTATGTAGTCGGGGTTGAGCTTTGTTGGTGTCAATAGTTCTGCTACTTCTGAGGTGTCCAATAATGGTGGGAAATAAGGGAGAAGGAGATCCACGTTGAATAGTGGGTGCAAGCGAAGGAAAGGAAAAATGTTGAGCTCAAAAGAATTATCTCCCACAGCCTTGGTGATGGTGTACGACCCATAATGGAGTGGGCGAAGCTTCCGATGAGGTCCTGTAAGGCATTCTTTCTGTAAGTGAAACCAAACTTTGTTTCCCACCTGAAACTTATGTGGCACCCAATGTTGATCATGGCATTGTTTGTACTTATCATTGGAATTCTGTAGGATATCCTGAACCTATTGGTGGATGTGCTATATCCTCTCAATGAACCGGGTGGCTTTGTCAGCTTCAGTTGGAGCAGGAGATGAGTCGGTCTAGGTTACCACAAGAGGAAGTGCAACATCTATGGGACCCAATGGTTGTAATCCCAACCCCACCTGAAAGGGGTTGTGGTCGGTTGAGCTATGCAGGGCTTTGTTGTAGCTATGTTGGACATAGGGAAGGCTCTCATCCCATGTGCGAGGGTGATTTGGATTATACATGTGAAGGATATGCACAATCATTTGATTTATGACCTCGGTTTGGCCATCTGTTTGGGGGTGGAAGGTAGTGGATTTCATGAGCTTGGTGTCCAGTAGTGACCAGAGGCTCGACCAAAATGTGTTGAGAAATCAACTATATCGATCTGAGATAATGGTTTGTGGGATTCTAAAATGTACCCAGACTCGTTCAAATTAGAGCTTGGTAGTGACCTCTACTATGATGCTCTTCTTGCAGGCAACCATAATCGCCATCTTAGAAAAGTGATCAACCACCACAAAAACACAGTCATTTCCCCACTTGGTGGACGGGAGGCCCGACATGTAGTCCATTGAGATGGATTCCTATGGCCTGTCACGAGTAGGAAGAGGGGTGTATAGGCCCTGTTTCTTAGTGGTCGGTTTGGCAATAGCACAAGCAGTGCAGGACCTCATATACTTTTTGACCTCCTGTCGAAGTTTCGACCAATAGAAATGTTTTTGTAGCATCGCCACTGTCTTTTCTACGTCGAAGTGTCCTTCCACCCGACTGTAGTGGGCTTCCCATATCATCTTCACTCGCTCTCTTGATGGAACATAGATATGGCCTAGACGACACAACAACCCATCTCGAAGATGGAAATTATCAACAACTGCGTTTGCACCCAACATTTGGTAGGTGGTGGCGAAGTTTGGGTCTGTCTCATAGAGTTGGGGCCATCCAGAGCTCTCATGGCCGCAAGAGTCTAGCACCATGGTGAGTGTTGTGACTGGTGGTCTACTGAGGCAATCGGCGACGCGAATGGTGCTTCCTGTTTTATACTTGATGTTGAGGTGGAATTGTTGCAAGTATGTGGACCACTTTTGATGGCGATCATTCTGTAATTTTCTTTATGTCTTCATGAACTACAGTGGCTTATGATTAGTGTGGGTGAATGTATCCTTCTCAAGAATGTAATGTCTCCACTGGCGGCAGGCTTGCACAATGGATTACATTTCTTTGTCGTAAGTAGGGTACTTACAGATAACATCTGATAGTGTCGCACTATGATAGGCCACGGGGTGGTTGTGCTGAGTGAGAACGGTGCCCACAACATATTTTGAAGCATCTGTCTCGATCTCAAAGGGTTGTTGCAGGTCTGGTAGTGAAAGTATTGGGGTTGAGCACAAGCACTACTTCAAATCATCGAACGCTTGTTGTTGGGACCGGCCCCACACAAATTTTTCCTTACCACCACCCCTGTTTAATTGGTTGAGGGCCCATGCAATATGGGAGAATCCAAAAACGAACCTGCAGTAGGAATTGGCAACGCCCAAGAAGCTTCGAAGCTAAGTGAGTGTGGTTGGGACTAGCCAGTCACGGATGACTTGGATCTTGGTTGGATCCACATGTATGCCATGTTGATCAATGATGTAGCCCAGGTAATGGAATTTGTCCATGTCGAAGGAGCATTTTTCCAAGTTGGCGTATATCTTGTGTTGTCGCATGGTGTGCAAAACCTCCTGAATATGCTGCAAGTGTTCAACCCAAGTCTTGTTGTAAATGAGAATGTCATCCAGATACACCACTAAAAAAGTATTGGTGAATGGTCACAGGATATTGTCTATCATCCTCATGAAAGTGGCTAGAGCACTTGTCAAACCAAAGGGCATGACCAACCATTCAAAAAGGCCTTCCTTTGACTTGAAGGCGGTCTTCCATACATTTGTCTATTCTATCGGGACCTAGTGGTAGCCAAACTTCAGATCAATCTTACTAAAGTATTTGGACCTCGTGAGTTGATTAAGGAGGTTTTCGATTCAGGGAATCGAGTACCGGTTTCTGAATGTGATTTTATTCAGATCCCGGTAATCAATGTAGAGTCGCTAGGTTCCATCTTTCTTCTATACTAGTACGATTGGGCTCCCGCAAGGTGATGAGATGGGATGGATGTGCCCCTTGTGGAGCATTTCTTGGATATGTCGCTTTATCTCCTCATTCTCTAACAGAGAGCGATGATAGACTGACCCATTGGGCAGTGGTGCAGCGGGGGTTAGATCGATGGGGTGATTGACCTGGCAGTACAGAGGTATCTCGATAGGTGAGGAGAAGATATCCGAGTATTATTCCATGACCTTATCTACTTGATTCTGTAGTGTGGAGAGGTCGGTCATAGAGACCCTGGATGTGGTTGCGATCTTTCACTTATTCTAAGAGAGAATCATGAAGAAGACAAACTTCCCCGTCTGAGAGATGACCTTCCTGCATTACTTAATAGAGATCAAGGAAATAACACTGGGTGGGACTGCCTCAAGTATCCTGTACAATTTCTTGTTCAAAGTAATAATAATACTACGAGGCCTAGACTCATATACATCATGACGTTTCCATAAATAAGTTTGGTCCAAAATAACATCACAAACTTTGAGAGGAGCCACATCACACAATACCTCGTCTTTGAAGGGCTTGATGTCGTACAATAGTCGGCACTGTTGGTTGACGCAGAGATCACTTCCTTGGTGGAGCCATCCAATGGTGTAGGGTTGTGGGTGCGGTGTTGTCGGCAGGGCTATCCGCTTGATGACCTCTGCTGAGATGAGGTTCTTCTAGATACCGTTATCAATGATGAAGTACAACAGGGTGCATTTTACCCACATTTGTGAATGGAAGAGGTACTCTCCTTCTTTTGGCTCGTCTGGTTCACCAAGATGGAGCTTGGTGGTAGAAATGATGGCACTGGGTTCCGCATCAATGATCTGTCTTCCCCTTTCTGGTTCTGGCTCAGAGTCAGAATCCACATCTGATTTAGAGGCTTTCACTTTGACCACCAACAACTTCTTTGAGCGACAGTCAACAGTGTTATTCCAAGGGCTCTTATGGAAGTCACACCACTTCCCAGTATCTTTCTTTGTCTTTTCGGTGTCCTTCTTTGCTTGTGGCTTGGACTGGTTGTCCTGATACTGTCCATATTTTCTCTGTCCTTTGTTCTTTGGGTTGGGGCCGCCCTTTCCTAGCTTTTGTTATGAGGGGTTCCCAAGCCCAAATTGCCACGTCTTTTGTTTGAGCTTCTGCTCAATTTTGACGACATGCTGGTAGGCCGCGTCCAAAGATGAGATGTCCAAAAATTCCATTTCGGTCTGGATGTATATATGCAGAGCACCACGATACTTGAGCACCAAATGTCACTCCGAATCTTTGATACCCATCTTGGTGCGCAAGGTATGGAAGATATTTATGAAATCTGTCACTGCTTGGTCTCTTTTTTGTCGCAATGTGGTCCATTTGGTATACAAGTCATCATAATTTCCAAAAGGGTAGTATTGTTCCTTAATAGCATCCCTGAAAGATTCCCAGGTGGTCATGATTGTAAATAATGAGGGTTCCTCTCTTTCCTTTTGCTCACAGAAAGTTTCCCACCAATCTTTGACATGGGTAACAACTTTGAGGAGCACAAAAGTAATATTTTCTCTATTCGAAAAGTTATGGACAAAAAAATACCCTTCTAGTATATTCAACCACTTGTCTACAACATCTGCGCCTATATGACCTTCAAATATAGGAATATCAAAGTTTATTTGTACCTTGAAGGGGACGGCGCCTCCGCTCGAAGAAGATGTGTCGCTTGTTGGTAGTCGCCGAATGATTTGGGTGAAACTATCCATCATCTCATTCCTCTGTTGCGTGAGGGATTCCTCAATCAACAGTTTGAAATGATCTCCTGTGCCGTCATATTTCTTTTCTCTTGCCATGAGAGGTTGCTTGGGCGTGCGAGAGCTTCTTTCTTCAAGAGAAACAAGCTCGAGACCCAACTCTTTGTACTCTGACCTTGTTGGGGACATGCATTAAGACGACAAGGAGCAACCTGGCTTTGATACCACTAATCCAGATTTTATGAGCAGAACAAAATGACTACAGATTATGAATAGGTTCTTAACACAAAATAAAAGAGATACAATAAAATGGGTTTTCTATTCAATAATGAAATAAGCTGAAACTGTAAAATGCAGTGAAAACAAGCTTGTTGGAATAGTGGCGGCTTATCTCTGAGAAGAGATGTGACAGTTTCGCTCATTCCCAAGAAGATGATTACAATGAGGCTCTAAAGGAATTTTTACAATAAGCATGAATTCCAAAAACCCTAGACATCCAGAAACCTAACCCCAGGAGATGAAGCGTCAAAATTCATTTGGGCCCCGTTTGGGTAAGTTAGTACATCAACTTGCCGGGGTCGTAACTTTTTCATACGATCTTTGTTTTAGGCGTATGATAGTCCATTGGAAAGTTGTCGTTGATGAGATTCATTTTAGGCACAATAACAAAGGAACTTCCATATTGCAAACCCGTTTTCCCAAAAAAACATCATTTAGGGCCTCAAAACGGCTCTGAAAGTGAAAACTGCTAAAAATAATAAATTACCAAAATTGCCAGAAAATTGTTTTGAGCCAGTTGGAAAAGGTGGGTGGCCACCGATATCCACCTAGATCAGTAGGTGCAAGTGGGATCATATTAGATCATGTTTTTACCTAGGTCTGCACCCCTGCCCTCTTCTATCTCTCACCCTATCCATCCATCAATGTTGAGCTTTGTTGTTGCTTGCTTAGCATATTCCCCATTTTTATTTTTTCATGGCCTGTTTGTCGTTACTTATTTGCAACATCATTTTGACTTTGATAGAGGGTCACATGTTTTGGTTTGAGTTTCTTACACTCGTCATCATATTTTCCACTAACTGAGCATGTAGCAGATCCACCAAGTCTTTCATGTGTGTGCAAGAGATATCCAGGTTCGACAAATCCATCGAAAACTCAGTAAGATTCTACAAAAGCTAGCAACGAATCAGTTCATGCGATTCCAAACTCGAATTACACAAAAAAAAAATGAGTTGACTTGATGGACAGTGAATATCCGACGTTGATGTAAGATCAACGGTTCCTATGGTATTTAAGGTTTCATAATGTGGAGAAAAGAATTTTTTTCATGGAGTGCCTAACTCCCGTGCTAATCCCTATCGACGACATCCCCATCCTCCAGATCAATGGTCCTCACATGATTTCAGACCCCCCCGACCTTTCTATATTTAACGGTAGGGTTGGGGGGGGTTCGAAAAAATGGTTTCCCTATGCTCGGGCCCACCTAACGTGGCGCCTCCTCATGATTTCAGATTGCCCCCCTCTCTAATCCACTTGCCACCTACCCCCCCTCCGAAATCCTACCAGACTACCTCACGATACCACCCCTCTCACTGCACACCATCTTTCCTCCACTCATACTCCTATCACCTCCCGTATATCCAAACCTTCCTCTCACCACTCGCTAACTATCACCTCCCTCCCACATGACATCCCATGTCACCGCCACCCACATTCTTGATTCCTCTCTCCACGTCATCTACATCCACGTAGTCCACATCCACTCATATCATCTCCCATTGGACGCTTGACTCCACGTCTCGCTCCACAATCGTTGGGCTGACGACCTTTCCAGAAAATATTTTCGAAAGTATAGATGGAAGCTGATGAGTCGAAACAAAGTGAATTTTACAGTTGAGAGCTCTATTGCAGATAGAGGGTTATGTCTCAGTCTCAATTACAGATCACTCCATAAATTCAATAAAGGAGCAGAAGATCTACCCATACAGCTAGTTACCCTATAGAAGCATCAAACAACTTGCATGCATTCTAGGGCTCGATACAGAACTCAGTTCTGTCACTCCTAGTTTTTTTTCCAATTACAATTCATCCAACGCATTAACAGTTTTTAGTTAATCAACTCTAGAATCATTTTAGATTAAATTAATAAGTAGTCTTTTGTGTGCGATAAGAACTACTCTGTTGATTAAGTCTAGTAGGAAGTAGACATGTTTTACTCCACACAATGTTTTAGTTAAATTAATAGTTTGTTCTACAAACGGTTATCTAGAGTTAGGTCTCAATCCCATACAGATGAGAACCTCTGCAACTCTGTTAAATATGCAGTCTTTGTATGTTTTGTGTGAGGGTTTTTTTGGAAAAGAAAGTAGAAGCAACAAAAGGATTGAACCTGCTCAGTTAATTGTTAATTTTTCTACCTAGTGAATATATGTTGATGACAATTGTGTTCTCTTAAATATTTATGTGTTGATTCTTATCTTAAATGCATATTTTTTTATGTGTGCGATGTACATTTCCTTATTCTAACAACTATTGTTTTAGTTTATCTTTTGTTGATTATGAAACCTGTTATACAACTATTGTTCTACGAAAGACCCACTATTTTTGCAACCTGTTGAATGATCTGCATCTAGATGTTTGTCTAAGTCTTAAGATGTTATTTTGGGTCTTAGTTTTCACACAACAAGTGATTCATTGCATTGTTTGTTGTTGTTGTCTGTGTTTGTATT
>SNQJ01S0177041.1:13207-33077 GCA_010110895.2 Picea sitchensis | reverse complement strand
TAAATTTCTGAATCTTCTGTCTGAATGGCTTGGAGCCAGCCTTTAGGTGGATCTTGTGTTGGATGATGTCAGTGTCAAATGTCTTCAATTCCTCATAGGACCATGCAAAAATATCAGCAAACTTTTTTATGAGACTAACATACCTGCCCCTTTGTTCTGCAACTATTGCTTTGGACAACTTGATGATCTTGGGATTCTCAGTGGTCCCATTATTGCAATCTATTATCTCTTCTTCTTGATTCTTCATGGAAACTCCTTTGTAAACGTCATTACTCTCAAACAACCTTTCCAATGGCACTAGTCATCTTGGAATATGATTGGTTTTCAACTCCACAATATCATGACCAACTACTGTCTTCAGCAGATGAGATGTTTGTTGATCTTCTAATTCCTCATTTTCACCTTCTTGACTTTTTTGATCAATTGAGATATTGGAGAATTCATCAATGGTGTGTAGAAATCTTTGCAGCTCTAGATCATCACTGAAGACTTGTCAGTGCTTTATGTTGTCTGGTATGGTTGTTCTATGCCTGATCTCTACCTGATATTTAATATTTGGGCCAATGGGTGGCCTAAAAGTGTTGGCATCTAGGGCCAGAGAATCAACCTTCTGATTTTTCTCTTTGGGAATGAAGGAAATGTTAAATGCTAGAAAGAAATTATCGATTAGATCCCATACCTCATTTATGTATTGCTTGAGCCTCGGCTGCTTAGCTTGATAGATGTTACTCACTTGATTGATGATCAACTCAGAATCACAAAAAACGGCTAGACAGTCAATGGCCATGTCTTTGGCAGCCCTCAATCCTAGTACCAGAGCTTCATATTCAGTTATATTATTAGCACTTTCAAACTCCAACTTATAATAGAGTGTGATTACCTCTTCTGAAGGGGAAATGAGGAGTATACCTGCACCAAATCCTTCCTTTGATGAAGATCCATTGAAATACATCTTCCATACTTTGTTTTTTTGACCTGTCAGTGACTGATCTCTGCATTGGCTAACTGATATTTCAGGTTCATAATCATTTAAATGAAAAAAAGATGAGTTGATATCATCCTCAACAACATAAATTGGGTGATTTCTTGGGTTCTTATGGTCACTGACAATGTAGGCCAACCTCACCTCTCTGTATAGCCTCTTATGTTCTCCTCCAAACACATGGATGGTTGCATAAGTGAGGTCCATTTGTAATGATCCTCCAACATTCTTAGCCCAAGTTCTGGATAAGACCATACCAAAATTTGTGGGAATGTCAGCCACCACAATATCCATCACTACACTCTTCATGGGTAACTGTGCCAAAGAAACCACCATATCCTTTATTTGTCCCAGACATTTTACTTTCTTAGAATCAAAGGAGTACAGGTCTTGGTAAGGTTTGGTGATCTCCAGACCTAGTTCTTCCATAACAAATTTGGGCATAACATTGTGTGAGGCTCCTGAGTCCATAAGACAGTTATGTAGGATATTGTCATGAACATTTAAAGATATGTATAATGGTGGAGAAGCATCAGATCCATCCTCAATGTGTGGACCCATTGTAATGGTTGGGTTTTCATCCTACAAACTGATTACATCAGAAGATACACCAAGAGTAGTCGGTTGCAGAACTTTCATGATAGATTTTTTGAAAGGTTCATTCTTCATCAATTTTGTCAAAGGCATAGGGATCTTGATCTTGCTCAATTCATGTTCTAGGCTAAAAGAGGTTGGTGTCCTATCATCTTCCTTTATTTCAGGGACTGCATATTTAGATGGGGGCAGTGGTTGAGTTTTAGATGACATACCTTTACTTGGTTTTTGCTTGGGAGGGACTCCAACATGTTTTTTTTTTATGAGAGGTAGTGCCTTTGGGATCCCCTACTCTTGTCCTCAAATCATATTTCTTTTGGGGTTGGCCTTGAATAAATCCCTCTTCCCCTATCTAATTATCAAATTGATTTTACATTTGTGCTACCTCATATTCTTGTTGTGTTAAATGACTTGTATGATAATCTGTTTCATTGAAAATCACAACAGTATCATCCACAACATCACTTTCTACATCCATCTCTTCAATCTGATTGTTTTGGAAAGGAGGCATTGCCCTTTGATCATCAACATTTCTCCTTTCCCTCTACATTATTTTAGGAGCATCATTAGGCCTTCTAAATTGGTTTGGATTTCTATTTCCAGCCCCTTGAAAAGCTTTGTTTGGTTGTTTAGATTCCCACTTCATCTTAGCTATTTCAGATGTCAAATCCTTGAAAGTTTTGGTCATTTCATCAAGTTTGGGATTAGATATGGCTAGGTTAGATGAGGCAGGGGGATCCTCTCTCTGTTTATTCTTATCTTTATCTGATCTGATCTTTAATCTGTCTGAGGCCAAGATATTAGATTCGACCTCAATGGTTGCTTCATGCATGGACAATAGTGTGGTGGATCATCTCTCTCTCAACAAGAGGGAGAAATCTGCATCGAATGCATTAGCATAAATGATATTGGCAGAGGCTTTAGTTGGTTTGATCTCATCTGGGATTCTACCATACATCTTATTGAATCTCTTGGTGAAATCTGAAATAGATTCACCATTATTTCTCTTTAGGGCCCCAAACTCAATGATGTAGTAGAGATAATCTCTCTTATCTCCCCATGTTTTTATGAAAGTTTCATCCAACGCCTCAATATCTGTAATGGAGGTTGGAGGAAGACCCCTGGACCATTTTCTAACTTCCCCATCTAGATTCTGTACAAAAAACCCCATCCACACATCTGCATAATCAATGTTAAAGTTGTCTGCAAAGCTATAGAAGGCTACCAGATGTTCCTCAGCAGTAACCTCACCTTCCCCATTATACCTTGGTAAATATTTCATGTAATTTGTGGCTGGGAGTGCATGTAATCCTATAGGCAACACAAGGGGTTCATATATGGCAACAATTATGACATCCATCCTATTAACATCCATGGCTTGAATAATAGGAATCTGAATATTTATGGGAGATATAGAGGTGGATGTAGGATTGTATGATGAGGTAGAATCAAGATTTGGATATGTCTGAGCTTCTTTGGAATTGTGATTCTTAAGGCTAGCAAATTAAAACTGCTTGTGATTGTGATTAGACGTGGGCTCTTTGTGTGAGGATTTACCCTTGAGGGGGGAGGTGTATCTCTGAGCTAGGGTGTATTTTCTTAGTTTCATTTCTGGCTCAAAGGCTGTTGCATTATTCTCAGTGTTAGAACGAGTCTTCTTGGATTTGCTATTTTCAAATTTGGATCTGTTGAATCCTTTTTTGGGATCTTGTATTTCTTTCTTAAATGTTACTCAGTGGAGTTTCCAGGTGAAACATGGCAGTCTATTTGTGTCTAATCTTTGTTCACCATCAAAGGTTAGATTTATTCAATGTCGTTCTCCTAGGGAAAGATATTCCGTTGCTTCGTTCCCCGACAATGACGCTAGAAGATGTCGGAAGGTCTACACCTGACTGCTAAAGGGAAAAGCTAGGCCACCTATCAGTTTTGGAATGATTATTCCTTATTAAGTTGGTTTTGTTGGTAAGCTTGAGGACATGTTTTCAAAGATGGTGCTCTAGTAGGACATGACACACAATGTAAAAGTAGGTTCTTCTTTTCTAATGATATGGATATGAAAATACAAACACAGACAACAACAACAAACAATGCAATGAATCACTTGTTGTGTGAAAACTAAGACCCAAAATAACATCTTAAGACTTAGACAAACATCTAGATGCAGATCATTCAACAGGTTGCAAAAATAGTGGGTCTTTCGTTGAACAATAGTTGTATAACAGGTTGCATAATCAACAAAAGATAAACTAAAACAATAGTTGTTAGAATAAGGAAATGTACATCGCACACATAAAAAAATATGCATTTAAGATAAGAATCAACACATAAATATTTAAGAGAACACAACTGTCATAAACATATATTCACTAGGTAGAAAAATTAACAATTAACTGAGCAGGTCCAATCCTTTTGTTGCTTCTACTTTCTTTTCCAAAAAACCCCTCACACAAAACATACAAAGACTGCATATTTAACAGAGTTGCATAGGTTCTCGTCTGTATGGGATTGAGACCTAACTCTAGATAACCGTTTGTAGAACAAACTATTAATTTAACTAAAACATTGTGTGGAGTACAACATGTCTACTTCCTACTAGACTTAATCAACAGAGTAGTTCTTATCGCACACAAAAGACTACTTGTTAATTTAATCTAAAACAATTCTAGAGTTGATTAACTAAAAATTGTTAAT
The DNA here is from genome assembly GCA_010110895.2 of Picea sitchensis. Classification (NCBI taxonomy): domain Eukaryota; kingdom Viridiplantae; phylum Streptophyta; class Pinopsida; order Pinales; family Pinaceae; genus Picea; species Picea sitchensis. Next base: position 28,810 of record SNQJ01S0177041.1, on the reverse strand, counting down.
GCGTTGGATGAATTGTAATTGGAAAAAAAACTAGGAGTGACAGAACTGAGTTCTGTATCGAGCCCTGGAATGCATGCGAGTTGTTTGATGCTTCTATCGGGTAACTAGCTGTATGGGTAGATCTTCTGCACCTTTATTGAATTTATGGAGTGATCTGTAATTGAGACTGAGACATAACCCTCTGTCTGCAATAGAGCTCTCAACTGTAAAATTCACTTTGTTTCGACTCGTCAGCTTCCAATGGGAGATGATATGAGTGGATGTGGACTACATGGATGTAGATGACGTGGAGAGAGGAATCAAGAATGTGGGTGGCGGTGACATGGGATGTCATGCGGGAGGGAGGTGATAGTTATCGAGTGGTGAGAGGAAGGTTTGGATATACGGGAGGTGATAGGAGTATGAGTGGAGGAAAGATGGTGTACAGTGAGAGGGGTGGTATCGTGAGGTAGTCTGGTAGGATTTTGGAGGGGGGGGATGCAGTGGGATTTTGGGGGTAGGTGGCAAGTGGATTAGAGAGGGGGGAAATCTGAAATCATGAGGGAAACCCGCGTTAGGTAAGGCGGCGTGAGGGCTCACTTTTGAACCCCCAACCTAGTTAAATATAGAAAGGTCGGAATTCTGAAATCAATGTGAGAACCATTGATGGAGGATAGGGATGTCGATAGGGATTAGCGCAGGAGTTAGGCACTCCATGAAAAAAATTATTTTCTCCACATTATGAAACCTTAAATACCATAGGAACCGTTGATCTTACATCAACGTCAGATATTCACTATCCATCAAGTCAACTCATTTTTTTTGTGTAATTCGAGTTTGGAATCGCATGAACTGATTCGTTGCTAGCTTTTGTAGAATCTTACTGAGTTTTCGATGGATTTGTTGAACCTGGATATCTCTTGCACACACATGAAAGACTTGGTGGATCTGCTACATGCTTTGTTAGTGGAAAATATGATGACGAGTGTTCAAAAATCAAACCAAAACATGTGACCCTCTATCAAAGGCAAAATGATGTTGCAAATAAGTAACGACAAACAGGCCATGAAAAAATAAAAATGGGGAATATGCTAAGCAAGCAACAACAAAGCTCAACATTGATGGATGGATAAGGTGAGAGATAGAAGAGGGCAGGGGTGAAGACCTAGGTAAAAACATGATCTAATATGATCCCACTTGCACCTACTGATCTAGGTGGATATAGGTGTACCACCTTTTTCCAAGCTGACTCAAAAGCAGTTTTAAGCAATTTTGGTAATTTAATATTTTGCTTGATTTCACTTTCGGAGCCGTTTGAGGCCCTAAATGATATTTTGGGAAACGGGTTTGCAATATCTCAGTTCAGCACATAGTGTACCTAAAATGAATCTCCTCTATAATAAATTTCCAACAATCTATCACACGCCTAAAACAAAGATGGTATGAAAAAAGTTCTGACAGAACAAAGTTGATGTACTAACTTACCAGCTTGAGCCCAAATGAATTTTGGCTTCATCTCTCACAGGGGTTAGGTTTCTGCGGATGTCTAGGGTTTTGAATTCCTGCTTATTGTAAAAATTCCTTTAGAGCCTCATTGTAATGTCTTCTTTTGAATGAGCATGGCTGTCACATCTCTTCTCGGAGACAAGTTGCCACCATTCCAACAAGCTTATTTTCTTCTGCATTTTCTGATTTTAGGCTTATTTCATTATTGAATAGAAAACCCATTTTATTGTATCTCTTTTATTTTGTGTTAAGAACCTATTCATAATCTGTAGTCATTTCGTTCTGCTCATAAAATCTGGATTAGTGAGTATCAAAGCGGGGTTCTCCTTGTCGATCTTAATGCATGTCTAGCGAGGTCGATGCAAAGTTGGGTCTCGAGAGCTTGTTTCTCTTGAGACAAAAGCTCTCGCTTGCATGGCGACCTCAGCAGAAAAGAAATGTGATGGAATGGGAAGTCATTTCAAGCGGTGATTGAGGAATCCCTCATAGCAGAGGGAATGAGATGATGGATAGTTTCACCAAAATCATGATGAGGAATTTTACCAACAGGTGACGCATTTTCTTTGAGCGGAGGCACTGCCTCCTTCAAGATACAAATAAACTTTGATATTCCTATATTTGGAAAGTCCATATGAGCCTTGAGATGTTGTAGACAAATTAGCGTTGAATCTACTAAGAAGGTATTTTAAATCCATAACTTTTTGAATGGAGAAAATATTTCTTTTGCGCTTCTCAAAGTTGTTACCCATGTCAAATATTGGTGGAAACTTACTGAGCAAGGAAGTAGAGGAAACATCATTATTTACAATCATGACCACACAGGAATCTTTAGGGGATGCTATTAAGGAACAATACTACCCTTTTAAATTATATGATGACTTGTATACCAAAATGGACCATTAGACAAAAGACCAAGCGTTAACTGATTTCATAAATATCTTCTTCCACCTGTGCTGTTTGGGTATCGAAGACTCTGAGTGTTATTTGGTGCTCAAGTACCGTGGTGTTGTGCATATATACATCCATAACGAAATGGAATTTTGGACATCTCATCATCTTTGAAGTGACCTACCAATATGTCGTCAAAATCAAAGGAAGCTCAAACAAAGCTGTGTGGTGGGCTTGGGAACGCTCATAACAAAAACTAGGAAAGAGTATTTCTTCAAGAACAAAGGACGAAAATATGGACTGATGTCGGGACAACCAGTCCAAGGTACAAGAAAATAAGGACAAAGACAAAGAAAGATATCAGGAAGTGGTGTGGCTTCCATAGAGTATGGAATAACATTGTTGATTGTCAGCTCAAAGAAGTTGTTGGTGGTCAAAGTGACCTCACGAATGGATGTGGATTCGACTCTGAGCGAGACAGAGAAAGGGAAGGCAGGATCATTGATCACGGGGAGACCGGTGCCATCATTTCTACCACCAAGCTCCATCTTGGTGAACCAGATGAGCCAGAAGAAGGAAGTGCCTCTTCCATTCCTGGAATGTGGGTAAAAGGCACCTGTTGCACTTCATCATTGATATGATTATCTAGAAGAACCTCATCTCGTGGAGGTCATCAATGAATAGCCACATGCCGCCCACAACCTACACCATTGGATGGCTCCACCAGGAAGCGATCTCCGTGTCAACCAACAATGCAGTATGCGAGCATCAAGCCCTTCAAAGGCAATTGTGTGATGTTGCTCCTCTAAAAGTTGTGATGTTATTTTGGAACAACCTTATTTATGGAAGCGTCATGATGTATATGATATGAGTCTAGGCCTGTGAGTGTTATTATTACTTTGAAAAGAAATTGTACAGGATACTTGGCCAGTCCCACCTGATGTTATTTCCTTGATCTCTATTAAATGTACGGGAAGGTCATCTCGGATGGGAAGCTTGTCTTTATGATTCTCTCTTAGAATAAGTGAAAAATCACAACAACATCCAGGCTCTCCATGGTCGATCTCTCCACAAAACATAATCAATTAGATAAGGTCATGGAATAATAAAAAAATATATTCACATCACCTATTGGGGTACCTATACACTATTAGGTCAATCACCCCATCGATCTGACCCCCATTGCACCACTTCCCAATGGAGTTGATCTGTCATTATCTCATTGAAGAATGAGGAGATAAGCGACATATCCAAGAACTTATCCACAAAGGCACATCCTGTCCATCTGACTGTGAGAGCCAATTTATTGTACTAGTATAGAAGAAAGATGGAACCTAAGCGACTCTACATTTGATTCTTGGGTCTGAATAAAATCCACCGGTCGAAGCGATGCTGATTCCACACAGATAGAACAACCTCCTTAATCAAATCACGGGGTCCAAATACTTTAGTAGATTGATCTGAAGTTTGGCTACCACTAAAGTCTAGATAGAATAGACAAATGTATGTGGAAGGCCGAATAGACAAATGTATGGAAGACCGCCTTCAAGTCAAAGGAAGGCCTTTTTGAATGGTTGGTCATGCCCTTTGGTTTGACAAGTGCTCTAGCCACTTTCATGAGGATGATAGACAATATCCTGTGACCATTCACCAATACTTTTTTAGTGGTGTATCTGGATGACATTCTCATTTACAACAAGACTTGGGTTGAACACTTGCAGCATATTCAGGAGGTTTTGCACACCATGCGACAACACAAGATATACGCCAACTTGGAAAAATGCTCCTTCGACATGGACAAATTCCATTACCTGGGCTACATCATTGATCAACATGGCATACATGTGGATCCAACCAAGATCCAAGTCATCCGTGACTGGCTAGTCCCAACCACACTCACTTAGCTTCGAAGCTTCTTGGGCGTTGCCAATTCCTACTGCAGGTTCGTTTTTGGATTCTCCCATATTGCATGGGCCCTCAACCAATTAAACAGGGGTGGTGGTAAGGAAAAATTTGTGTGGGGCCGGTCCCAACAACAAGCGTTCGATGATTTGAAGTAGTGCTTGTGCTCAACCCCAATACTTTCACTACCAGACCTGCAACAACCCTTTGAGATCGAGACAGATGCTTCAAAATATGTTGTGGGCACCGTTCTCACTCAGCACAACCACCCCGTGGCCTATCATAGTGCGACACTATCAGATGTTATCTGTAAGTACCCTACTTACGACAAAGAAATGTAATCCATTGTGCAAGCCTGCCGCCAGTGGAGACATTACATTCTTGAGAAGGATACATTCACCCACACTAATCATAAGCCACTGTAGTTCATGAAGACATAAAGAAAATTACAGAATGATCGCCATCAAAAGTGGTCCACATACTTGCAACAATTCCACCTCAACATCAAGTATAAAACAGGAAGCACCATTCGCGTCGCCGATTGCCTCAGTAGACCACCAGTCACAACACTCACCATGGTGCTAGACTCTTGCGGCCATGAGAGCTCTGGATGGCCCCAACTCTATGAGACAGACCCAAACTTCGCCACCACCTACCAAATGTTGGGTGCAAACGCAGTTGTTGATAATTTCCATCTTCGAGATGGGTTGTTGTGTCGTCTAGGCCATATCTATGTTCCATCAAGAGAGCGAGTGAAGATGATATGGGAAGCCCACTACAGTCGGGTGGAAGGACACTTCGACGTAGAAAAGACAGTGGCGATGCTACAAAAACATTTCTATTGGTCGAAACTTCGACAGGAGGTCAAAAAGTATATGAGGTCCTGCACTGCTTGTGCTATTGCCAAACCGACCACTAAGAAACAGGGCCTATACACCCCTCTTCCTACTCGTGACAGGCCATAGGAATCCATCTCAATGGACTACATGTCGGGCCTCCCGTCCACCAAGTGGGGAAATGACTGTGTTTTTGTGGTGGTTGATCACTTTTCTAAGATGGCGATTATGGTTGCCTGCAAGAAGAGCATCATAGTAGAGGTCACTACCAAGCTCTAATTTGAACGAGTCTGGGTACATTTTAGAATCCCACAAACCATTATCTCAGATCGATATAGTTGATTTCTCAACACATTTTGGTCGAGCCTCTGGTCACTACTGGACACCAAGCTCATGAAATCCACTACCTTCCACCCCCAAACAGATGGCCAAACCGAGGTCATAAATCAAATGATTGTGCATATCCTTCACATGTATAATCCAAATCACCCTCGCACATGGGATGAGAGCCTTCCCTATGTCCAACATAGCTACAACAAAGCCCTGCATAGCTCAACCGACCACAACCCCTTTCAGGTGGGGTTGGGATTACAACCATTGGGTCCCATAGATGTTGCACTTCCTCTTGTGGTAACCTAGACCGACTCATCTCCTGCTCCAACTGAAGCTGACAAAGCCACCCGGTTCATTGAGAGGATATAGCACATCCACCAATAGGTTCAGGATATCCTACAGAATTCCAATGATAAGTACAAACAATGCCATGATCAACATTGGGTGCCACATAAGTTTCAGGTGGGAAACAAAGTTTGGTTTCACTTACAGAAAGAATGCCTTACAGGACCTCATCGGAAGCTTCGCCCACTCCATTATGGGTCGTACACCATCACCAAGGCTGTGGGAGATAATTCTTTTGAGCTCAACATTTTTCCTTTCCTTCGCTTGCACCCACTATTCAACGTGGATCTCCTTCTCCCTTATTTCCCACCATTATTGGACACCTCAGAAGTAGCAGAACTATTGACACCAACAAAGCTCAACCCCGACTACATACAACATGCATCCAATGATCAAATTTTGGACACACAAATCAAGGGCACTCGACAGCAAAGGATCCAACTTTATTGATTCGTCAAAGCAGGGAAACTCTTGCACCAAGACAAGTGGCTCACCCGGGGCCAAATTCAGCTGAAATTTCCTCATCTGATGGGGGACCTCAACGAAATGGATACCATTTCTTCCTAAGGTGGTAGGATTGATCCAGGTGGATATCAGTGGCCACCCACCTTTTCCAACTGGCTCAAAATAGTTTTCTGGCAATTTTGGTAATTTACTATTTTTAGCAGTTTTCACTTCTGGAGTCGTTTTGAGGCCCTAAACGATGTTTTTTTTTGGGAAAATAGGTTTGAAATATGGAAATTTCTTCTATATTGTGCTTAAAATGAATCTCCTCGGCGATACCTTTCCAATGGGCTATCATACGCCTAAAACGGAGATCGTATGCAAAAGTTACGACCCCGGGAAGTTGATGTACTAACTTACCCAAACGGTGCCCATGTGACTTTTGGCGCTTCATCTCCTAAGGTTAGGATATTGGATGTATAGTGTTTTTGGAAATCCTGCTTATTGTAAAAAGGCCTTTATATCCTCATTGTAATCATCTTCTTTTGAATGAGCATAGCCGTCACATCTCTTCTCAGAGATAAGCCACCACCATTCCAGCAAGCTTGTTTCTGTTGCATTTTACAGTTTCATCTTATTTCGTTATTGAATAGAAAACCAGTTTTACTGTATCTCTGTTATTTTGTGTTAAGCACCTGTTAATAATCTGTAGTCTTTTCATTCTTCTCATAAAATCCAGATCACCTACCACCCCTACACCCAATACCCATATCTCACAATTGTTATCCATGTGAGATTTATTCACACACACACACACATGTGTGTGTGTGTGTGTGTGTGTGTGATGATAAAGTATTAATGTGCAACAAAATCCCATCATAAAAGACATGTCATTGTAATAATAGTTTGTAATTACTAAAATCACATATATGACAAGCACAAGCTAGTGAGGGTTTACAAGGCATAGCATTGAAATCATTGACGATGTTAGTATTGGAGCAAGGGAGGATGTTATCATATCAATGAGAGGACTTGCACCACAAAACGAAATTTCAAATTAATAAATTTTTTGGTGTGGGCATTTCCTCGTAAATCACATTTGTCTCACAATTGTTATCCATGTGAGATTATTCACAATACAACCACACACAACAATAGTAATTAGCACACACTTGCAATGCACATAGAAAGAACAATTATCAACATCGAAAAAATTCTCCTTGTAGGAACATGCCACTATAGTAATAATGATATCTTGTAATCATTGACATCACATAAATGGAAATCACAGCTAAAACAAATCAAAAGGTATATATAATTGATTCTAAGTGGCTAATTTAGCCAATGTACTATCGATACCTAATCTTGCACCTAATGTCTTTAGCTGAAAATAACAATCACAAGCTAAAGTAAATCAAAAGGGTATATCTAATTGAGCATAAGTGACTAATGTACTAGTGTCTCTACTTTGATTTGGCCAATATGCTATTGGCACCTAATTTTGTGCCAAATGATTTTTGCTGAAGATATCTATTGAAATGCTTGGACAGTGCTACATCAATCCCCAATGTAGATTTCAACAAATTCATGTGTCATTTTCAACAATTTTAGTATTAGAGAGAGGGAGGAAGTTATCATGTCAACTCGATAACATGCATCTTAAAGCCATCATCTAGTTTAACAAATCTTTTCGGACATATCATCCTATATAAATTATTTATATCTAACACTAATTATGCATATGGAATTACTCACCACACACACACAATCAAAATATGAATATTAATATGGAACATAGTTCCAACATAAAAATATGCCATTATGTGACAAAAATGGAAAAATTCCCCTCTATTGTAGTGCTTCACAATACCCCTTTCCCATGTTTTTCTAAATTTCCCATTAAAACAAGTGGAATATACCTATCGATTATGCATATTGGAATTGTTGCTATCACATAAAAACATCTCTTTCTAAAAAACTTATGATTCCATAGTGATTAAGAGAATTGGTCTGTGGTAACATATAAACCTTAGTATACCATGATCCTTATGCCAATGGAAGCACCCACAAGAAAATGGTGCTTCTTACTAACATAATGATTAGTTGATTGTAGGTTCACTATGCATGATGATTAATTGGTTGCCAATTCACTATGCATACTAAAATTGAATAAGAATAAATATCAACAAATTTAAACCAAAAAGGTGTGTGGATGTGTATGGATAACATTTGCAAGTGAAAAACTACATGTGGATGTGTATGAATAACATTGGCAAGGGAAGTACAAAATGTGGCACCATGTGACAATGGAGCATAACAATGCTGAAAATTGAAACAAAAGCATATGGATAATGTGTGCAAATGCAATGTGACATGTAATGCCACGTGGTAATATTGTTAACATGTCGAATGTCAGACTTGACATGTGACATTGGTGCTTATGATTTGTGGTAACACAATAAGGACATAGTTTAAACGTTCTACTTTTTTACCTTTTTCAAGCATCTTTTCCGATAGGTTTCTTCCAAAAACCAGGTATAAATTTAGAAAAATAGTTGGAATTGCAGATTTCAGTGGTTCAACTTACATATTCTGGGTGACATAGGGATTTTTGAGGGCATTGAATCGATTTATGCATTCAAAAACACGATTTGAGCATTGTAAAGTAGTGATTTTTTCAACAATCACGTTGTCATATTCAGACGATAGTCACTGGAAAAAGTTAAAAATGTAGAGATTGTTGTAGTCGATGGTCATGGTGGTTGCAGTCAATGTGTGTTGCGTCGGTCATAGACATCGTTGCAGTCAATGGTCATGGTGGTTGCAGTTCATGCGTGTTGCGTGTCTATCTGCATGCACACTACAAAAAATACAAGCTACCACACCCCTTCGTTCAGACCCATAGCCATATCCAGTCCTATATTCACTTAGTGCAAGTCCATATCCATCAACTTAATCCATTGGCTACAGAACTTAATTGTATTTCCTTGGCTACTGATAACACTTAACTGAACTAAAAGCACTTATAAGGCCACGTTCCCATCCTTTCCCATTAATTCCTTTGTAGCACACATGCGAAATTCAATGTTTATTTTTATTTATAATCTTTCGGGTTTTGTTTGTGAGTGCTAATTCGGGTTGAGCAGTATGGGGCGTGCTGAGATAGCATTTCGTAGCTTTGATGATGCGTTCAAGTTCGAAGCGATCATGACATATCTTGTAGAGATGATCTCCATAGGACTCAGATTAATCCATAGGGCTCAGATTATAGTACTATTAACCCTTAATACTAGTAGGGTATTATAGGTATTTTTATTAATCCATAGGGCTCAGATTAATCCACATGGCTAGGATTCTGAGCCCTATGGATTACGGTTTTCTGATAAATATTGAGAGCACATAAAGGATTCTGGTATGTTAATGTTTTGGTAAGTCACTTTCTGTCAATTGGGTACTTGAGTAAATCTCTAACTAGGTACTTGAGTTAATCCTTAAAGCTTTTTTTTTATGTGGGCTTTTACAGATCGATTACGTCCTTGGAGACCATCAGAAATGAAAACCTAAATGCTCATGAACTAAGGAAACAATCATTCAACATTAAATTTCAAAGAGATTTATTCTAGCATGTAATCAAGCAAATAAAACCTATAAATTCATCATTAAACAAAAAAAATCATGAAGAAACTTTGTTTTAGATAATAGTCTAATCACAAATCATTTAGATAATGATCTTATCACAAATCAAAACATAGTTACATTGTGGGTTGGGCCTCCTACCTTGAGTTAAACCAAGAAATGCATGCAACAATAATGGAAACCATAGTTTGGAGTTAATTGTTGACTCATGCACAAAAAAAGAAAGCGATCACATGTGCCTCTACATAGAAGCTCAAAGACAACACTCAATATTTACAGAGACCTTCTCATTAGGTGAACTAATTAAAATTACAACAAAATTCTAAATTCATTGAGGACATCGTTTTCATCCTGTTGTATCCCATTGACCTTAAATGACATCCTATCCCATTGACCTTAAATGACATCCTGTAAATATCATAAAAACATGGTGGTGTTCTATCCCATTGACCTTAAATGACATCCTCTAAATATCATAACAACGTTGAGATAAAGCATGAGCCTTTAGTTCAAGTTAGAATTTGTGCTCAGTAGAAAGCGTGAAACCAAAATGCATGCAGTGAGTGGGTTCACATATTGTATATTGGTGACAGGTTATTATTAGTTCTTTTCCCAGGTGTCCAAGTTATCTGGGCCCGAATCTTGATGAAAACCAAAGACTTTAAATTAAGTGAAATTAATATTGTATTTGTGCAAAGAAGTTTAAATTAATAATTAAATAGGGTCCTTGTCCCATTTAATAAGTCTACTCCATTCTCCCAAGTTTCTTGGTTAGCACACGTTTCTAGGCTAGTGGGAATTCTCATTAGTATTAAATATGCCATGTTATTGGTAGATTAGTATTAAATATGCCATGTTTACATAATGATTGCAGTGATTTTTTCTATTGAGGGAGATTTATGAATTAATTACTATTTCTTTGACACTTGAAACAAAAACCTTTTTGTTTATTGATATTTAATCTATAAAAAAATATATATCTAAATGTTGAAATATATAATTCCTATTTATCTAATATACTTGCTAATGCTAATGTACTGAGAGGTAGAGTTAATCTTTACTTGAGTTGTGTGATCTTATTATTAGGAGTTTGTTAGGGAGTTGGATTTATGAGATCCTAAATTTGTGTTTATGGTTGAGATATTTGCTCAACCTCTCATCCTATAATTGGAATAAGTTAGATCTGATAACTATCAGTGAGTTCTATATAATGAGCCACAAATGTATTCTATATAATGAGCCACAAATGTATTGTATATCAAGTATTCAATAATCTAATAATAATGTCTCTCTCATTTGTTAATTTGGTATGAGAGCTTCAGGGTTGGGCGTGACTCCCTCATGGGAGTGCCCAGGATCATGTGGAGTTACGTGCAATTTGTGGAGCTTCATGTTTAATCATCTGGAACGCTTTGTTGTCTCAATGTGTTGCGTGTTCGTTGGGTTTGCTAATTGTGTTGGAACGCTTTGTTGTCTCAATGTGTTGCGTGTTCGTTGGGTTTGCTAATTGTGTTGTGAATAGCGTTGTATGTTCTTGCTATTGGCGATGAGATTTATCTGTGTGAAGGATACTGTGTGAAGTCAAGCTGAAGAGAAGTCACCCACAAGAGGAGGAGGGCGTAGCTAGAGAAAATTGCTAGCTCGTGGAAATTCACTGCTTCGTGAGGAAACGTGGGACCATTGTGGCCTTTGCCATCTATTTTGAGGCAGAAGAAGTTCTTGAATCGCGTCGAGGCAATGGGGCAAGCTCACGGCAATGGCCTTAATCGCAAGGGCTCCCCGGACGATCGCAAGCAGGATGACAAGAAGGAGAAGAAATTCGAACCCGTGGCACCCCCAACTCGCCTAGGCCAAAGACAAAGAAAGCAGAAAGGCCCCGAAGCGGCCGCTCGGCTGGGTGACCCCCCTGACCAAATGCAAGCTCCGTCTCATAAAGTTCGAAAGGATTAAAGATTATCTTCTCATGGAGGAGGAGTTCATCTCCAACCAGGAGCGGCTGAAACCCCAAGAGGACAAGAACGAGGTAGACAGGTCGAAGGTTGATGATTTGAGGGGATCTCCCATGAGCGTCGGTAATCTAGAGGAAATTATCGATGAAAATCACGCAATTGTTTCGTCTTCGGATGAAGTTGATCCAATGGTATCTGTCATAAAAGTGGAGAAGGCACCATTGGAGTCATATGCTGATATTGGAGGTTTACATGCTCAAATTCAGGAGATAAAGGAAGTTGTTTCTCTTTTGAGGGACCATAAACCTAATCAAAGTGATGAGCGAAAGCGAATCGAGGATGCTAGAGGATTTGTCATGTGGGCTGGCACATGGCGCGTTGCGAGTGTACTAGCTGTCTCACGAGCATTTGGGAACAGGCTTTTGAAGCAGTATGTTGTAGTTGTACTGGAAATTCGGGAAGAAATCATTAATGATGGTGGATATGATCATGGATGTCCTCCGAGCGCTGTCGAGTTTGAATCTAGATGTACAGAGGAAGACGCTTGATATAGCGTTGGAATTGATCACCCCGAGGAATATCGATGAGGTTGTCATGACGCTGAAGAAGAAGGTTGTGAAGACCCAGAGCAGTGAATTGGAGAAGAATGGAGAGTACAGGCAAATGCTGGTGCAGGCGATCCACTAGTGCGCTGTTAAGTTCCCTGAAGTTGCAAGTACTGTTGTTCATCTGCTGATGGAATTCTTAGGCGATAGAAATCTTGTGTCTGCTATGGATGTTGTCGTCTTCGTGCGAGAGATCATTGAAACTAATCCTAAGATCAGGGTGTCCATAATTACAAGGCTTTTGGACACTTTCTGTCAGATCCGATATTCTCATGTCTGTGCATTCACAACTGATCCCAAACCTGGAAGGTCTTCATGGGCTGATTACCGAGACGAGATAAGGAATCTGCGGGAGGAGATTGCAGTGCAGGCCGGCGTGGGTGGGGCGCCTTCGGTGGTATCCTCGATTAATGATTTGATCGGCTTGGTGATGTACGTGAAATGTGTGTTGTTCAGCGTGATGGTTTGTTGAGGTCGTCGTTGTGGAAACAGTGACACCTATAAAATGTGTGAATCATTGTTTGACACTATCCTGCAAAGTAAGTTTTGGCTGAGGCCACAAAGGTCATGGGGAATATCACAGGTCGTGGGGAATGTCACAGTGGCTGGCATGGATCCCAACAGCAGGTGTTCACGACCATGATGATGTAGTTACCCTAGCTTGGGGAACTCACCCCTTTGACTGATCGGTTTGAGAACTAATAGAAAGGGCCTATTTTAATGCATACAATGATAAGAAGCATGGAGGTGTTATAGAGAAATGAAGTGAGGTGTACGTGCTCATTTCGTTGGACTCACAGAGCGTTGATTCTGAGAAGTGTGATTGAGTTATGATTTTACAAGTATTGTTATTGATATTTTTTTATTTGAAGGTGTGTATAGTTATGTTATTTGTGAGACATGTAATTGAAATCAAGACTAGGATATTTTGATGTAGTGGTCCTAGAAAATTCTATGTCCATGAGCCATTGTATACCTTGTAATATGAAAAGTTCATGGTAATCTAGAAACCACTATGTAAAGCATGGTTACAGGTAATCCAAGAAAACCTGATGCATGGTTGAGGGTAATCCAAGAAAACCCAGAGCATGGTTACAGGGAATCCGAGAAAACCTGGTGCATGGTTGAGGGTAATCTGAGAAAACCCAGAGCACAGTTATGGGTAAGCCGAAATAAAACCCAGGTTGATGATGATGTGATGAAGGGGGAGCTATGAGGAAGAATGGAAAACCCAGGTTGATGATGATGTGATGAAGGGGGAGCTATGAGGAAGAATGGTTGAATGAACCATGTAACTGAAAAGGATTCCTACTGAACTAGCGGTTACAGCTGCTAATGACCCATGTATTCCGGTAGATGGATTTCTCTTTATATGGACATCAATAATCAGATGTAGGTACAAGAGGAAGCACACGAAGATATGACCACATAGATATTTAGATAAGTAGTCATTAAGGGAGAGTGTTGGAATATATAATTCCTACTTATCTAATATACTTGCTAATGTATTGAGAGGTAGAGTTAATCTCTACGTGAGTTGTGTGATCTTATTATTAGGAGTTTGTTAGGGAGTTGGATTTATGAGATCCTAGATTTGTGTTTATGGTTGAGATATTTGCTCAACCTCTCATCCTATAATTGAAATAAGTTAGATCCGATAACTATCAGTAAGCTCTATATAATGAGCCACAAATGTATTGTATATCAAATATTCAGTAATCTAATAGTAATGTCTCTCTCATTTGTTAATTCTAAAAGTGTATAGCTCCTCGAGAAATTATGATATTTGTTGAAAATTGAGTACATGTTATAATTTTTCTATACACTATTATGCAGTCCGTGGATCTAGGTTTGAAGATCACCATTATTGTAACACCAATGAATGTACTGCATAACTGGAGACAAGAATTTTCCACGTGGCGACCTTTTGATTTAGACCCTTTACCATTTTTCATGCTTGAGGACGTTTCCAAGTGTTTTTTCTTGCCATTTGATTCCATTCTAAAATCTAGTATTTTTCTCTATGTAACCAGCCAAGAAAATAATCTTGAAGTTGTTTGCAATCTTTGTTTATGTTGTTAAACAATGTCTCATAGTTGTTAATGTTCAGATGCACACATGATCTTAGTATTTTTAATTTGGTTTAAAGAATTGGTAACCCACATTCACTCTTGTTCATTTTTGTGTATTTAGGGAGAACACATAAAGAGCAAAGTTATTAACAAAATGGAGAAAAAAATGTGGAGTTCTATTAATAGGCTATACAACATTTCAAAACTTATCTTTAAAAACTTATCTTTAGGAAAATATGTGAAAGAAAAGGTTGTCGCAGATGATATTTGTGAGGCTTTGTAGGTACATCTTTTCTATTGCAATAAACAAATTTCCCCCATGGTACTTATCTTGATACTTTATTATGTCTTTTAGAGTGTATTTTTAGTGAATAACTTATCCAAGCCTGATAGAAATCTAGATGCCTTATTCCTTGTCACCCTTGGTTTATTGCACAAGAGAAGCAATGTGCTCTTGCAGCCCAGGGATGTATTATGCATGTAATGCTAATAAATTAAAATGAATAAAAGCTAAAACCTAGTTTTTAATTTAAAAAAACAAAAAGGGATAATTCACTGTAAAATAAAAATATTAAATTAGTTTAGATTCATTTTAACTCTGGGTTTTTTAATCAGTCTTTGTAATTTAATCAGTCTTTGTGCATTACAAAAACGTTTTTATTGTTATGATGACTTATCTTACTTTAGTGAATCACTGATCAAAGATTGGTAGAAATCTGAATGCTTTATTGCTTCATTACTACCAATAATCTTAAAAATAAAAATACTAAATAACTGTAAAATAAAAATCAATAAATTACCATAAATTCATTTTAAACTTGGTTCCTTTAAGAGGTTAGAGGTCTCTATCTACCACCTAGAAAATGGGGCAATGCAACTGGATGATCTCGAATGGGTTAAGGCCTTGAAATGTGTTCTTCTACAAGATATTATTGCCTCACCTACGTTCACATTCATGTTATTCAGTTGCACCGTGAAATCACAATCCCTTGAAATCTGCGATGCTTTTGAAGGCGAGCCAATGTTGCGATTCCTGCCCAATCTTATGATTGGGCCTGTATTTACATATGGCTTGTGGAAAATAAATGATTAAGCTTTTACTAGTTTT
>SNQJ01S0177041.1:0-13197 GCA_010110895.2 Picea sitchensis | reverse complement strand
ATATAACAGAAATATATCAGAGATGCAACCATAAACACAGAGATACAGTAATACATGATTTCTATTAATGAAAGAAATGTACAGAGACTGTAAAAATACAGAGTGAAAGACTCGCTAGGACTTCATCAGGACGCGATCTCTATGAGAATTTTGAATCCTTTCGACAACCCTTTAATCCTCATGACCCTCCTGTTGAAAGTGGGCCATCTGGTCAAACTATGAATCACTCCATCGATCAGGTCATTAACCCTACTGTTGCATCAGCAGAAGTCTATCCTAATGCTGGACTCATCACCTCTACTCATTCCCAAGGCACTTTGATCCCTACCCCCGCTTTTACAAACTTTCACTCTACAACTCCACATGTTCCGCACGATCTTCCTGGGACATCTTTTCACCCGAGAATGCAGACCCTTGCCAGCCAAATACATATGAATGGAGGGAAACCACCATATAACAGACCTATCCCTCCTGGAAGACCACCATCCTATGGTGGGCCTACCCCTCCCGGGGGATAACCCCCTTTTCATGTTCTTTCCGGAGGGAAACCTCCCTTTTCCAGTCACACCCCGGTCATTAATCCACCACTGGCAAGGGGGAAACCTTCGTCCACTGGAAACCCTTCAAAATCCTGGGGAGTATCTTTCGAAGGCACATTTACCCAACCCCATGTTGGGGGGCACTCATATCATAACCCACAAGGAGGAGTATCAAATCCTATTCCTTCCAGACCATATTATGGACAACCTTATCCAGGCGGCATCCCAAACACCACCTGGAGTTCTCAAGGACAACGACCTTATCCTCCCCATGGGTCTAATGTGTATCCATCTCCGGGATCTACTCCTTACCCTCCTCAAGGGAACAATGTTTATCCTCCTTATGGGCAAGCAAATCACCTGGCTTATAATGCTCAGAACCCACCGGGTTATGCAAATGTTTCTCAACCATCATCGAATCCTGTTTATCCTGGCCAACAACAACCGTATGTAGGAGGACCTACTGGTTACAACTATCCACCTAACCCAGTTTATGGTCCTTCTGGTGTTCCTATGCCACACCAGTATCATCTGCAAATTAACCGACAATTACCTTTCCTTGCGACTCTGGATCTCCCAGACTTGTCTCGGTTAACTAATGATCCTATTTTTCATTCACCGGTTTGGCCAATTATTCCAGCTAAACTTCCTTCTGATATTCCGAAATTTGACGAAAAATCTGGAGAAGATCCAAATAACCATGTGATGACTTTCCATTTGTGGTGTTCATCAAACTCCCTCATGGATGATTCTATATGTTTGTGTCTTTTCCAGCGAACACTTACGGGCTCAGCAACAAAGTGGTATATTGAACTACCACGTGCTTCTTTCCATGATTTCAACTCCCTTGCCATGTCTTTCCTCATGCACTTTCAACTACTTATTCGCTACGAGACGGGTACTGAACTCTTAAACTCCCTTAGAAAAACTAACTCTGTTCATATCTCTGACCATATTCATGAGTGGAGGTGATGACGAAGGATGATCAAAGTCACCATTCCTGACATATTATTGGCAGAGTGGTTCACTAAATCACTTTTACCCCCGATCGCTCGCGATGTCGCTATGGGTGGTGCGGTCACTGAGGAAGAAACCATTACTCGGGATCAACACTTAGATTTGGTTTATTCACAATCTGGTACTTTGTATGATTTGCTTTCGAATGTTGCTCGAGCTAATACCGATCCATCCAAGCCGTCATCCTCATCTCATGCAGACGGTGTTATTGGTTTCGTAAAAACTCAATCTACTTCCCAGTCGATCACATTCTCCTCTATCTCCCCCCAAACTCGAATATCTGAGGTGAATGCAGTTCAATCTACCCCTTCACAAAAATCTGGAGGTAAGAAGAAGACAAAAAATAAATCAAAAAATACCAATAACAATGAACAAGCAAAAAATCAATCTCAAACGCCTGCTACCGAAAAGCAACCACAACGGAAACTGAAATTCCCGTGTATCATTTTTGGTGACGATCACTACACTCGAGACCGTCCACATCACAATGAAGTAGCCAAACTTTTCCAGGGAAATTCACAACCCACTTTGCTTACTTAGCCTTTTCCACATCAGCAATCCATGGTTGCTCAAACCCCCTCTCCTGGGGGCAGTTCTAGCCATCCTCATGATGAGGCCTCGACAAGTTCACATATTTATATGTTTAATGGGATTAATTTGACCACTTGCTCTAAGACATATGACACACCAGGTAACCCTGACAAAGGAAAGGTCACTAACGGTACCGGTACTTTACCAAATCCATCACCGTGCTCCATTAGTCTTCCATCGGTTAATCCTCCGTCTGGACCACTTCAGATTGAGAAACCTACGTTCAACTCTATCTTACGCCCTCCTAAGAGCACTATCCGTAAATCTACCTTTAATCCTAGTTCACGTGCCACCCAGAACTACAACATTGTTGAAGATTTGGCTCAAGCAACGTGTGTTATGTCTGCGTTAGAAGTTCTACAACACTGCCCCAGTCAACATAGAATGCTCTTGGCCACTATTGGTGCCATTGATCTTGAGTCGTCCAACCATATCATGTTTAACCTGGACAATTATGCATCTCGACTCTCCCACCAACTTTCTTTCCAAGTTGATGTTGTTGTTCACAATCAACAAATCCACCGAACTATTCTGGATGAGGGAGCCTCAATGTGTGTCATGTCTTTAGCATGTTGGAAAGGTTTAAAATCCCCCGCACTTAACAAATCCCCAACGATGTTACGTGCATTCAATGGGCGAGGTTTTCATCCCCATGGGCTTTTACAGTCCCTGCCCATCCAATTGGGTGGCAAAACTGTCACTGTTGATGTCGAGGTGGTCGATGCTCCCCTCGATTACAACTTGTTACTTGGAATAAGTTGGTTTTATGCTATGACTGTTGTTGCCTTGTCGGTCTTTCAATGTGTACAATTTCCTCATCGGGGCAAAATTGTCACTGTTGATCAGTTAGATTTCTGCACGATCGATGCTGATGCTCCTGCTACCAACAACATTCCTTTCTTGGGAGATCACAAGATCACATATGAAAGCATTGGTGTTGGCTTTTTAAAAGATTCTAGCTTATGGGTACCTTCCCTTCACCACTTCCACCGACTACACATCATATTTCCACTGTCGATATGATTTCGACCGCGAGTTATCAATCTTTGGAATCATCTGACCCTTGGATTGTACCTAGTTCGTTTGAATTCGATGCACTAGGTGACACCGTGCCACTTAGTCCAGCCAAGCCTCATACATTTCTATCCAATCCGCTTCTCCCTCGTCGACTGACCAACATCTATTGACACTCGACAGTTACTCGATGCCATCACAGTTAAGTTCCTTGTTGTCTGAAATCAACTACATTTCCCCAATTTTTCCCTCGGATGAATCTCTTATGGAAATGTTGAGCATTGGCGAGCTACCTCGGGATGATAACCATCATCGATCCTCTTTTCTTCCCCCTCATGAAGAAATTCGGGCATATATACACTATCTCCCCTCCTGATGTCGCTTTTCCATCATCTCCCATGCCTTCGACTTCCAATGATTTGGATTTGGTAGTTGACATGGTGATCTCTTTGGTAGGGTTATTGGAGCTTGATCTCCTTACCCCTGTTGTGACCCTCGACATGTGTTCCTTCCGGAGTGATTTTCTTCCATCCAGTGAAGATCTCTTGGAAGCCATGACCGAGTTTTGTCCCTTGACATGGTGTCCTTCCAGAGCATTTTTCTCTCGGAAGCCATGATCAAGGAGAGTCCACGAGCATAGTTTTTCTCTCTGTGGCAAGCTCATTAAAAAATGAAAGAGAGGTCACGAGCATTGTTTCATCTCTGTAGCAAGCTCGTTAAAAAATGAAATAGTCACCTCTCTTGAACCTTCTTTTCATCCACCCTTCTCCTTTTTCTCCATCTAGTAGAGAAATTGGTGACAACCTCAAAGTCGGTGAATGAATTGAAGCTTGGAAGGCATGTCTCCAGCCTTTGATGATCATTCTGGAGTTAAGCCCCTAGCTTTCAAGCTGGGGGCATACTGAGCCTAGTCTTTGTTCTTTCTCGTGCTCGTAAATACATGAGAATGCAACTAGGTAAACTTTTATCTCTTTTTCGGACCCGCATTGTTAAACGAAAAAGGAACCCCTTGGAGTCTTCTTTGAGCTCTTTTCAGACTCTCTAAACATGAAAAGATTGTTGAGTGATCTTGCTTTCTTTCCCACTCGTTAAAAGGTTTGAAAGGGCGTCTTTCGAGTGATAATTTATCTCTTTTTCGGCCTCACAAGACTAACATTAGGAAAAAGGAAAACATTGGAGTCGTCTTTAAGTTGTTTTCAGACTCTCTAAATATGAAAAACTACCGAGTTTACCTTCTTTGGACTCGTTAAACAATTACACATTGAAGGGCTCATATGAGATCGAACCCTTACTTCTTCCAGTTCATTAAATAAAGGAAGAGGGACTTACCGAAGGTGAGTCATATCGAGCATGTGTTACCCTCCTCAAGATCATTAAATTAAAAAGAGGTACTCATCTATCTGGATGGGGGAAAAATTGAAAGAAGCAATGTAACATCTCTCAATGGGGTACTATGAAATAATATTTTCTAAGTTAAACATATGCATTGAGTAAAACAAAATCGCCAAGCAATTTTTGAGAACACTACCAGTAGCTCTTACGGTCGCCCCTGAAAATGACACTTTGTCTTTGCACGCATTTTAATCCGCTGAACCTTTGCACTGAGCCAATACTCTGAGTTTCTTTTACTCCTTTGGGTCACCTGACAAAATTCACAACATCCACTACATTATCATTTTTTGGTCCATGTCAAGTTTCTGCTGTTGTGCCTCGGTGTTCAAGGGAAGTATCTGCCTTGAGAGTCAGCCATCACAAATATCTTGTTTCAATACCTGTGTCAGTCCATGTTCATTTGATATACTAATTACATCTCTATGTCATTTTCATGTCGTTGGGGGATACATCAAGGCCCTCCTTCGATAAGTCTATTCCTGTCGACTTCAGCACATTATCCGGGATCTAGACTTAGAAACCAGTTAGTACCTTGGGACCTGTATGACTCAATGACAGGCCTCCTCGTGTCCGACAGTGGCTTTACATCATTGACCCCTGATTGGATGATTCCACGAATGTTCGACTTCATCTCATTCATTCACATTCATCGGGATGTACTAGAGTACCTTGGGAATCATTGACATCAATGGTGATCTCCTTCACGCTTGTAATGGTTTACATCATTGATCGGTAATCAAGTGGTTTCTGCCATGTTTGAAATCAGGACATCTATTCACATGGTTAGATTCATACCACATCAGGATCGGTAAGAAGACCCTGGGTTGAGTTTTCACTCTTATGAATACTTTGCCCAAGTTGTGAAGGAGTTCTTTTGAACTATGAAACATATATTGTTACATAGATCCACTTTGTATTGGTCGTGGCTATGTCTTGTTATCTCATAGATCCACTGTGTATTCTTTATGGCTATGATCAGTTCAGGTCATAGGAGTATATATCCACATTGTATCTGTAGTGGCTATACCTTTTGTCAATATAATTATGGATCCGCAATGTATTTTATGGCGACCATACCTAAAAAAATCTTTATCACTCAAGCATAGGTATGCCTGCCTTGGGTTTTGAAACATGTCATAATATTTGTTTGATGGTTGTGTGTAGGTTTTTTTGGTTTCTCTATGTCCATACCCTTGTTTGAAAAAGTCTACAAAGTACTTCATTCATAATCGTCTTCTAACTTCGTACTTTGGGGGGAAATCTGTTACACCTCAAAATTACTCACTTCGATAGTGTCGCAAGTGTCGTCATTACAAGTGTTTTAAGTATCGCATCTTGTCCGCAAGTGTCACATATTGACTACAAGTGTTGCAAGTGTCACAAAAATTATACTTCCATCTTGCCTATGTCGTGCCTCTAACGACATCACAAATACATTTAAGACACCTCAAAGACTAGTTTGGAAGAAGAGAAATCATTTGACAGAGAGTACAAACCTTTTTCCACTGAAAAAACTACTAAAAAATGGATTTTGGAGAGGATTTCTCCCCTACCCACTGTCAGGGAGTGCTAGCGCTCCCTGAGCCTCTTTTGGGGAGTGTTTGAGCCCCCTGTGCACCCTTTTGGGGGAGCGCTACCCATTTTTTAAAGCAAATTTTGGGTTTTTTGAGGAAAATCAGGGAAGAATCCCTCAATTCCTGAAGGTGGTTGGATTCGAATGGATGGTCGAGGAATGATCTTAGGGAATATCCTCAACTGAAGGAGAGGAATCCTCAACTTATCCCAAAGATCTCTCAAGTGGTTGGAACTCTCCAAGGTTATATAAGGAGGCCTTCTCATGGTGAAAGGTACAGGGAAAAGATTGGAGATGTGAAACTTATGATCTCATGAGTGAGATGTCATCAAAGCAATCAATTTAGATTACTTGAGCAAAGGGGTTGGACAAGGAGAACTGGAAGAAGCTGCTACACCTTCATTCAATGGATTGTAAGTACTCTTACTTGTTCTCATTAATAATCAATGCTTGGCATGTTTCTTTCAAACTTGTGCTTGTTCCATATGAGTTTGTCTGCAGTAGATGGATTTATATTTGAGCTAATATCAGTAGAGTAGGAAGTCCATTGTATCTTTGTTTGTCCTACAGGACCTATCAGGGAGCTCAGGATCGAAGCTTAGCCAGGAATTTGCAAGGACAAACATCGCTAATAATTTACATATCTTTCTCCTTCTCTTTCATTCATTAGCTTGTTTAGATCTAAAAGGAAGTCGGTGTCCATGTTAATCACTTTTCTGTCTTGGCCTTAGGAGTCTAGAGACCAAGAGGGAATCCACTTGTCCGCAGGGGGATTCACTTACAACACCCTCGCCACAATTTAAAAACCAACGATAAACTGAAGAATTTGTGCCAATTATAGTACCTCCAGCGCCACAGTTAAGTCCTCTAGAGACCGCAGCTCCATCAAAATAAGATACAGAGTAGCCTTCTTTTATCAGGATTGGTTTATGTTTAAGGATATGAGAGACCCGAGCTAGAGTGGTGAACTTTAGAGCTCCAATAAACTTAGAGAAGATAGCGCAGGTCGAGGGTGAATGACCTTAAAAAATAGATTTATTGCATTCTTTCCATAAGAACCAACAAATCAAAATCAGAACGTGCTTGGGAGCTTGCATATTCAATAACCAATTGTTCATGCATTCAGTCAAGGAGGTATCGACCCATTGAAAATTGAAATTTAATGCATTGGCAGATTTTTCCCACACGAACCGGGTGAATACACAGTCGATGAATAGGTGATTTAAATCTTCCTCCTTTTGACAACATAGACAACAGAAGCCCGACCCCATCCATCCTTTCCTTTGCAATTGATCCCACATTAATATTTTATTTTGCAAATCTAACTAGAAAAATAGGATAATTTTTCGAGGTAAAGGCCACTTCCAAAAAATTTTCTTCTAGCCGCTCCACGCCAGAATCTCTTTCAATGAGAAGATTGCTTTGTAGTTATTTTTGACAGATAATTCACCTTTGTTATCAATGCCTGACCAAATAAGTGTGTCTTTCTCATTTGCCTGAAGAGCTACATCGATGCCTTTCAGTTCCCTGGTATAATTGTCCCAATCCTCCGCTAGTAACCTTGTCAGACCCAGGTCTGTGCTACTCATCCACAATTGTGTTGTCGTGATCGGGTTCCTAGACACCACCACATTTGCTAGTACAAAGATCTGTTTTTTATTTAACTAGTTTATTGACTCATTTACGAGGAAGGATTTTTCACCCAAAATAAGAATTCTATCCCTCCCTATTAAAATAAGTGATCTCGCTCCTGGTCTCCAGCTAATCCAATGGAGAATAATAGGAATGGTGCGCACCAGGCTAGACCAAATCCTTGAAGCAGATTTAGTAGTGTGTGAAGGCTTCCTAAGCAAGTTGATGAGAGAAGTATTCTGCAAATATTTTCTCATCACCACTCGATGATAGAAACTATCCTGGTTCAATAATCTCCACATTGTATTAGTGTTTAAGGCTTTATTGAAAATTTGGAGATTTCGAAAACCCCATCCCCCCAACTTTTTTGGCCTGGATAAGGTCTCCCACCTGCATAAAAGATAGTGTTGGGAATCATAATGACCATTCCACGGAAAATGGAACATCACTTTCCTATTCCTACTCAATACTGAAAGAGGCAGAGCTTCCATTGACATCCAAAAAACCGGCTAGGCTTCTAAAACAAATTTAACCAATATGTATCTTCCACCCATTGACAACCAACGATTACACCATAAACCAACCTTCTTTAATAGTTTCACAATTAACCAATCCCATTCACTTGCATGTTGTGCCCCTATCTTCAGATGGAAACTCAAGTACCTAAATCCGCTAGAGAGAGGGCTAAAGGAGAAAGGGAGAAAAAGTTTGAAAGGATCTAACTTGGTCTCCGTGAGTCCTTCAAATATAACATAAGTCTTAAGATGGTTCAAAGACAAGCCCGATGCTTTGAAAAATAGACCAATAAGCCTAACTATATCAAGCCAATCACTGGCAGAGGCCTTTGACATAATTATTACATTGTCCACAAATAGGATATGTAATATATTAATCATCCTCAAAACTTTTATACCGGAAATTGCTCCTCTCGCCAGACTATCTTTCATCAATAAACTAAGGCCTTCCATCACCATAATGAAGAGCAACGGAGAAAGTGGACACCCTTGCCGAACCCCCCTGCCACTTCTGAAGAAATCCGTAGCCTCTCCGTTTATTAAAACGACAAAGGAGGAAGAAGTTATGGAAGACATTATCCAATTTGTTAAATCTAGCCCAACTCCGATTTTTAGAAGGATCAACCTCAAAAAACCCCTGTCAATACTAAGCTTTCTTAAGTTCTAGTTTTAAAACCAATTCTTTGATGCTTTTCTTCTTTATACTGTGCAAACTCTCATGAATCGTACCAATGGCATCTTGAATATGCCTTCCCTTTAAAAACCCCAGTTGTTTAATGGAAAGTGTCCTCGATAGGATGGGTTTTATCCGATTGGCAATAATTTTTGACATTATTTTGTAGCAAAGGTTACACGAAGAAATTGGTCGAAAATCATCGAAGATGGTAGGGTTATTTGTCTTTGGGATCAAGGTCAGGAAAGTTGAGTTTAGGCCTCCCACAATAGCGCCTGAGCTTCTGGATTCTTCCACCATAGCAAGGACATCTTCCCCTACAAGATCGGAGAAGAAATAAAAAGTTCGGCTGTCCAGTCGTCTGGACCTGGAATTTTTTCCTTTTGAAACAGGAACAAGACCTCTTTTACTTCCTCCAATGAAACTTGTTGAAACAAAGAATTTTCCTCCTCCTCAGTAAATATCTGTGGATAGTAATCTAAAATCTGACACTGTTATGTTATATTCGGCACAATTGGTTCTTTATAACAGTCCTTGAAGAAGTTTACCATAGCTTCCTTTATAGAGTTCTGATCACTGACAGTTTCCCCAAGGGTGTTATCAATTTGCCAAATGTGTTTTTTGATTCTGTTGTAGCTTGCATATTTATGAATTTTTTTTGAATTTTTGTCGTCGATGTCCAGCCACAATGCCCTGCTGCGTAGGCACCATTGTTCCTCTTCTTCTCTTGGAATCTCATTTCTAGTAATTTATATTTGCCGAAGTGAAAAAGGTTGTTGAAAGATCAGTCGAGTCTTCTCTCAATTTATAAAATAAATCTTTCATATCTTTTTCCATAGCGAGCAACTTTCCCTTTCTTCTTTTCAGCAGGTCTTTGTGCCAAGCTTTAGTACAAATTTTAAGTTATTTAAGTTTCCACAAGATCCTTTTTTGTTTACCTCTTTCAGTCATAAAGATCGGCTCATTCCACAACTTGAAGACGATATTCACGAAATCCAAATCCTTTATCCACTGCGGGTTAAATTTAAAGGGATATGTTTTGTAAGTAGGAGGTAAGTCGAACTGCAACAATACTGGTGTGTGGTCTGAGATGAATGGGAATTCAACCCATGACCGATAGAGTCCAGTGTCATGTAGAAGATCTTCCGCAACCAAGAATCTATCTAGCTGCCTCACAACTAAATCTTGACTGGTGCGTCCATTTCTCCAAGTTGACACAAGTTTGTCGGGATTAATGTCAATCAAATTGTATGATGAGAAGATCGACCGGTAGAAATCCTCTGAAAGATCAGAGCCAGGAAGCCCCCCCAATTTTCATCAGCTGAAAGTATAATGTTTAAATCACCAACCACAATCAGGTTTTTGATGGCTATAATACCGCTTTCATCCAACGCTTTCCAAAACTGTTTCCTGTCCTTGTAGGGGCCATAAATGTTCAGCAGTGCTAATTCCCAATTTTGGACTAAAATCTTTCCTGATAATAAAATACCACCCACAGTGAGATATGAATCAAACGCAAAAAGTAAAGGGCCCCAAGAAACTAAGAGACCTCGAGAGGTACCTACAGAGCTGACAGAACTCGAAAAACGAGTCGGACGGAATAGATGGATAAAATCTCTTGGTCTCTGCTCATTAACCAAGGTCTCTTGAAGGAGAATGATATCGGGATGGATGTGTTCCAACAAACGACGAACAACTTTGAGGGTTCCTCTTGTCCCTCTAAGATTTAGGGATAAAACTAACATTACTTAGCCCTCGCTAGGGATTTCAATGATCTAAGAGGCCCAGTGTCAGTGTTGGATGGTACAGTCCTAGCAGGAAGTGTAGAGGTATGCGCCAAATTATTTCTGCTGCTTCGAGTTTTAATGGGGGAAAGTTCTATACCTAGTCCCCTTGACCAGGAAAATTCTTTTCCAGTCCTTGTCGGGGAATGTTTTGAAGAGGAAGCCTCTCCGTGGTATAATGGTGGCCTTTCCTCTGTAAGTAGATAACTTAACAACATTAGTGTTATCCTTTAAGAAAGGTATCAAGGACTCGATAACACCGTTGATTGAAGAGTCACCCTCCTTGGTTTCTCTGAATCCAGGTCCCATTGCTGAGTCGATCATGATAGTCGAGGGAAGGGGATGGATATCAGAATGTTCCGATGAGTTAAGACCCAAAGGGGGCGGAAAGGATTCCAACCCTACAAGGAGGCTGGCTGAAACTAAGGGTGGAGCAGAGGAGGGACAGGTAAAAACTAGAGAAGGCGATATGATCCCCATTGAGGTGTCTAGGACTGCCTCTACAGGAGCTCTAAAATTTCCATTCATGTCTGGAGCACTCAAAACAGTTGGCGAGGAGGATAACGGCCACCCCGAGCATTTTTTTCCAACAGAGATAATGAAAAATATAATGATGGAAAAAATAGCTTCACCTTACTCAAAAAGGTAGAGGAATCGGTCAAAGGAGACCCCTGTCCAGTTTCACCATGTACAGGTGCCTCCCCCAATGAGTTTGCTTCTTGCATATACTTCGGAGGATCTTCTTGAAGTAGCGAGTATTCAGATTTTTCTTCAGTGGCCATTCCAGTGCAGTCTCGATGTAGGTGACTAGTACAATGACACAACTGCATCTGAATGGTATAACTTGATAGTCTAACCTCTGTTTGATGTGACAGCCTCGCCAGTCGATGTCTAGGAGCTCCGGGAATCCATCATGTATGTCGATTTCCACAAGGATCCACCCAAATTTTCTTGTTGGGTTTGTCAAAGTCATCTCATCCAGTGTGATAAAATGAGCCAGAGCATCACCTATAG
Source organism: Picea sitchensis (assembly GCA_010110895.2). NCBI lineage: Eukaryota > Viridiplantae > Streptophyta > Pinopsida > Pinales > Pinaceae > Picea > Picea sitchensis. Next base: position 1,453 of record SNQJ01S0177041.1, on the reverse strand, counting down.
CCTTCAATGCACCCTTGTTCCAAAGGTGAATCGAGAGACCCGACAGAAGAACCCAGAGGTGCCTTTGTTGAAAATATTATGTTTGAGGGTCGAAAGCCACCCTCCAACGCTTCAGCATTAAATTACTGCCTCCCAGGACCCAAAAGAGGCATCTTCTGGTGACTTGCAAATAAAGCCCAATCAACCCTTAGTACGATAGAGGACCTCTGGGACATAACCAAGTGGCGGTTTCCAGCTAGACACCATCCATTCCTCAATCAACCTATTTTCCATATAGGAATAAGATAGTCTCCCAAAAATACCATAGAGGGCCATCCTGCAAGTTTCTTCAAGAGCCACATCTGCCCCCAACACCATTTTCCGAACTCTCTTATTTTCCTTCCAAGCCTTCTTACGAACATCGGTATGAGTAAGTCTAGGAGTAAGCCTTTGTCTGCCTACAGATGTTCCTTTATCATCCAAGATCGAAAGTCTTGAACCCTCTGCGCCGCTCTTAAAAGAATCAAAAGGAGGACCTACAGAGGATCCTGCCAAGTCGATTTTAACTGGGAAGGAAGGCGTTAACTTCGGGCAAATAGGAGGAGCAATAAATCTTGAACTCTTCCTAACACCCTATCATGACTTGTTAAACATTCACTCTCTTTCCCCTTGCATAGAATATTTATTAGTCCAATGTATGAGATGCTTATGATGGATGTACAATTGACCATCTCTATAATATTTATAAATATCCATTTACAATTTAAAAAATAGCAATACGAATTATGGAATCAAGATGCCTTCAAATAATATATCATGTGTTGTCATTTGTATATAGCAATGTGTGTTTCTCTATTGAAAACTTACACTATGTGGTCAATAGAGTATAAAATTTGTGGTCGTAGTGTAGTACATCTTCTAAGAGTTACTTGGGACACAATACACTTTCATGCTATTATCCATTATGCCATTGAGTTGAGTAAATAACACTAACACAACACACTCACAACACACTAATGGAGTGTCAGATATGCAGATATGCCTAGTTTTCATGATTATCCTTTCCATGTTAGTAAGTAAAATACAGACTATTGGATTGTGTTATTTATACAAACTCATAGAATGCTTGTAAATGCAAACTATTGAATTGTGTTATTTATAAATAATTTATTTTTAGAAAAATAATTGATTATATTTTACAATTTCAAAATATTTGTCAGAATACTCATCAAAACTATGGTGATTTATGAATGCTTTTCTTAAGTCTTTTCTAAAATAGGAAAAAAATTCTAAAACAAACCAAGTAATTCCTTATCTTTTTTGAGGGCACATAAACCAAATTTGGTGTGGGTGAATGTTAACCATCATCATCATCAATTTACATTATGACAATTTTTTATCATTAATTTTAAATTAGATTTTTTTTTTCAATTAATAATATCAAAATATTAGCCTATAAAGGATTGAGTGATCA
>SNQJ01S0177039.1:10607-30477 GCA_010110895.2 Picea sitchensis | reverse complement strand
CACTCTTGTCGAACTTCCTCGATCCAATTATGAATTGGTAATGATAAGGAAAAGAGGGAACCTTCATTATCATATTTTCTCAACAACGCATCTTCCACTACATCGTATTTTCTTTTTTTATATTATATGATCTCATAATCAAAGCCAAGCATTTTGGTCATCCACTTGTTCTGTTCTGGGGAGGATAATCTTTATTCTAGGAAATAATTCAGACTATGGTGATTTGTTTTGAGATGAAAATGGTTGCCAAGTAGATATGATCGCCAAGTGTGCAGAACATGGAGAATAGCCATCATTTCCTTTTCATATGTAGATTTTCCAAAATTGCAGCCACTTAAAGCATGGCTAGTGAAAGAAAGAGGTCTACCTTCTTGTGTTAGAACTGTGCCAATACCTATGCTTGAGGCATCAAATTCCACAACAAAAGTTTGGTTGAAATCAGGAGCATCTAAGACAGGGGTAGTGCACATTGCCTGCTTTAAATCTATGAAATCATGTTCTGCTTCTAGTTTCCAATGAAATGCATTCTTCTTAAAAATGTTTGTCAATGGCTGGTAACTTTTTCCATAATGGTGGAAAAACTTTATGTAATATCTTGCGAGGCCCAGGAAACCCCGAAGGTGTTTTCGTGGGTCTCAACCAATCTTGCATAGCTTGAATATTTTGGGGGTCCAGTCTTACCCTGTCATGGCTCACAATGTGTCCCAAGTATTCAACCTCGCTCGCCCCAAAAGAACACTTGGAATTTTTGACAAACAATTGATTGTTCTGTAACAATTGGAGTACTTTGTCTACATTGGCTAGATGGGCATCCCAAGTGTGGATGTAAATGAGGATGTGATGAAAAGGGAAAAACAAAATTTTGAAGGTAGGGCTTCAAGAGTTTATTCATTATACTTTGGAAGGTATATGGAGCATTGCAAAGTCCAAAAGGCATTACCAAGAATTCATAATGGCCTTCATGAGTTAAGAAAGCAGTGTTTCAAATATCTTCTTCATTCATCCGAATCTGGTGATAGCCTCAACGAAGATCCAATTTTGTGAAGGTGTAGCTTCCTTGGAGTTCATCCAACAAATCATCAATGAAAGGAATAGGAAACTTATCCTTAATGGTCAATTTATTAATAGCACAAAAATTGGGACACATGTGAAAAGAACCTTTTTATTTTTAAGACCATCACTAGAAGGGATTAATATGGGCTAGTACTTTGGAGAATGACACCAACCTCCAGTAGTTCCTGCACTACTTTTTCTATTTCATTTTTTTGAGAAAATGGATACCTGTAGGGGCGTAGATTGTGGGGGGGTGAATTCCTGGAAGGAGAGGGATTTTATGATCATGTTCACCTCTGGAAGGAGGTAAGCCTATGGGCATCTAAAAAAACCTATGGTGCTTGCCCAAGACCAATTGCATCTCAGTATGGATTGTTGAAGATGATTGATCGCTTACCTAGTGATCCAGATTATTTTTGAAACGAAATGAGAGTGGAGATATACTGAATAAATAAATAAATGTACATAGATATATCAATAATATAATAAATATATAACCATAAGCATAGAGATACAGTAATACACAATTTCTATTAATGAGAGAAATGTACAAAACTATAGAAATACAGAGTCAAAGACTCGCTAGAATGGTGGCAGCTTATCTCTGAGAAGATATGTCACAGATACACTCATTCACAAGAAGATGATTGTTACAATGAGGCCCCAAAGGCCTTTTTAACATAAATAAAATACAAAACCCTAACCCTGGAATATGAAAAGCCAACAATTTTGTGGACCCCGTTTTGGGTACTTTAGTGTATCAACTTCTCGGGGGCGTAACTTTGCCATGAAATATCCGTTTGGGCAGTAAGATAGATAATTGGAAATGTATCGATGAGAATATTCATTTTGGGGGCTCAATCAGAGCCTTTGGCAATCATTGAGGTGCCCGATCGTGAAAAACGTCGTTTAGGCCCTCAAAATGGCCCCATAGGTTTAGGACCCGAAAAACATCTAAAAATAGTAAATTTCCAACCAACTGATTTGAGCCAATTGGAATAGGTGGGTGGCCACCTATATCCACCTGGATTAATCCTTTCTCTTTAGGAATAAATGGTCTCCATTGCGTTGAGTTCCCGGGGGAGAGGGGAAAGTGTTTGTTGAATCTGAGTCTTGGTGAGCTACTTGCCTTGCTAGAGAAGTTGTGATGCTTGGTTTGTGGAAGGTTGTCGAGAACCTGATGTTGGAAGGGTTGTACATTGTCTGGATACATGAGATGATTCTTTGCAAAAGGAATATTTTCTCTTTGCTTCAACATTTTCGACCTACTTCTGTTGGATAGAAGGTGCTTGGACCAAGGTTGTAGTGGTTGCAGTGTCCTTTTGTTCACCTTTTGAACAGATTGTGAAGAAGCTAAATTTTGCAGTATGAGATACTACCTTGCGACACTGTTTATATGGGACAATAGTCGTAACTACCTCTGTTATCCTGTAGAGATGACCCCCTAGAGTATCAATGCCACTATGAGGTTGAGACTCATAAATAACATGACACTTCCACATATATGACTGGCCCAAAAGAACATCACAGACATCCAATGGGGCAAAATCACATAATACATTATCTTTGAAGGGCTAGATGTTGTATGAAAATAGACATTGTTGGCTGAAACGAAGATCCCGTCCCTAGAAAAGCCACTCGATGTTGTATGGTTGTGGGTGTGGTGTTGTTGAAAATTCGAACTATTTGACAACCTCTTTTGAGATGAGTTTCTTCTGTCTTCCACTATCAACAATAAAATGCAGTGGAGTCCCCTTCACCCACATCTGTGAATGAAAAGGGAACTCCCCCTCTTCAGGATCTGTTAGTTCTTTTGGTTGAATTGTTGTGGTCATGATAGTAGCACTGGGGTCTGCATCGATGATTTGTATTCACCCATTATTTTATGAATCATATTCTAAATCAGGGTTCAACTCCTTTTCTTTTGTCTCAGCCACCAATGATTGTTTTGAGCGACATTCATCAGTGTTGTGCTAGGGGATTTTGTGGAAATTGTACCCCTTTCTAGTGCCCTTCGTATTTTCGTTACCCCTATTTTCATGTGGCTTGGATTGATTTTATGAAGGATGGTTGTTAGAGACGTCTTTACCATACTTTGGTTGTTTCATATTTTCATACCCAAACTCATGCTTGTTCTGGTGCCTAAATTTTTGCTCGATTTTGACAACATATTGATAGGCATATCCCAGTGATGAGATGTCCAGAAAATCCATTTTGGTTTGGATGTACATGTGTAGAGCCCTGCAATATTTTATAACTAGATGTTGCTCAGAGTCTTTGAAACCTGGCTTGGTGCGCAAGGTATGGAAATTATTTGTGAACTCTGGCACTGTTTCTCCCTTCTCTTGTTGTAGTGTGGTCCATCTCATGTACTGCTCATCATAGTTACGAAGAGGGTAATATTGTTCCTTGAGCGCATCCACACAAAAAATCCCATGTGGGCTTGGCCCCTTATATTCCAGACTCCTCTTTGGAACCTTGATTCGAGTAATTTTCCCACCAATGTTTGACATGGGGAAAATCCTTAAGGAGTGAGAAGGTGATATTTTCCCTATTGGAAAAATTGTGAACAAAGAAGTAAAATTCTAGCAAATTTTACCATTTTTCTAGGGCATCCGCATATATCTGACCTTAAAATACAGGAATATCAAAATTAACTTCTACCTTTAAAGGAAAGGTTCTTCCAAAGTGGTCACTTGATGAAGACATTCCTTCTGGTATTGACATGCGTTGAAGGATGCGGGAAAAATTATCCATCATTTCATCCATCTGTCGCGTGAGAGCTTGCTCAAGAAACAGATTAATAGAATCTTCTACTCCGTTTTTTTTCTTTTCTTTCACCATGGAGGGTTTCTTGGGCGTGCGAGAGAAATTTTCCTCAAGAGAGACAAGCTCGAGACCAACTTGTTATACTCAAACCTCGTCGGGGATATGCACTGAAAAATGATCAAGAGCATCCTGCTCTGATACCACTTATCCGTATTATGTTTGGAACAAAGTGAGAGTGGAGATATAATAAAGAAATCTACAGATATATATATCAATAATATAACATAGATATAATAATAAACACAAAGATACAATAATACACAATTTCTATTAATGAACGAAATTTACAAAACTGTAGAAATACAGAGTGAAAGACTCACTAGAATGGTGGCAACTTATCTCTAAGAAGAGATGTGATGGCTACACTCATTTGCAAGAAGATGATTGTTACAATGAGGGTCCAAACTATTTTTTAACATAAATGAAATCCAAAACCCTAACCACAGAAGATGAAAAGCCAACAGTTTTGTGGACCCTGTTTTGGGTAGTTTGATGTATCAACTTCCAGGGGGCATAACTTTGGCATACGATATTAGTTTGGGGTGCATGATAGCTCATTGGGAAGGTATTGATGATGGGTGTCATTTTTGGGGATCAATAAGATCCTTTGTCCATCACTGAGGTGCTCGATCTTGAAAACATTGTTGGACATATTGTCATTGATGTCAACAGTCAATGTGATGATCTCTTGTTAATGATGAATTACCACAGATGAGATAGTCATTGATTTCAATAGTATATCAGTTAGTAGAAGATGTCAAAATGTATGCAGAGATCAGAAGAGAAAGCTCAGGAGGAGGAGTGAATAGGAGGAGAGAACAGTATGAAGATCAAATCTCAGAAGGAAAAGCGCATTGCACAGTATATCAGAAGGAGCGAACAATATGAAGATCAAATTTAAGAAGGAAACGCACATTGCACAATATATCAAAAGAAGCGAACAGTATGAAGAAATTCATGATTATTGTTGATCGCGATAGGATCAACAATCCCATGATAAAAGAACAGGAGGGTTAGCGGATGAGTATCAAATCTTAGAAGGAAGAAGCACATTGCAAAAGTATCGTAGGGATCGATGGAAATATTGAGAAGTCGACCATTGCATAGGAAAAGGTGAGAAGTCTTAGTAGCCATTCGATCAAGGAAATTGACAGTGGTGATCGTCTCATATAACGGACGACGGTCATATGAGTGACCATGGGCTTGAGGATCATTGGAGGATCATGACCATCGATCTGCAAGCAAGATCAACGACAGGGACGAATTGCGGGGAGAAAAAGAAGAATTAAACTACTCGCCAATTACAATCCCAAAATATTTTTGGATCATCAGATCTCATAGCTTCAAATATCTATGATTGCAGTTGATCCAACAAACAATGAGTTTAAGTCAGATTAAATCATGACTGTCGGATGCGCAATCGCCAAATCTACGACACAGATGAATTATGGAGATTGAAACGAGAATTAAACGTCACACTAGTTCCAATCCCACAATTAGTCAGGACTGTCTGATCTTATAGCTTTGAATATCAATGATTATGGTTGACTCACCAACAAAACACAACTTCCAATTACGGAGTTTGGGTGAGGAGTTAACTCATTTGCAAGTTGTGGTTCCACAATCATCGTCGACCGTTGATTTTCTTTGAGTGTCTTCATGACTGTTTGATCACATTTGAGTGGAAGGACATGATAAGTGAGGTGAAAAGGCTAAGAGTTTGACTATCCAAATACCCGTCAACTGTCAAATCAAACCCGAGCTCTCGTCACGACCGTTCGATCACATTTTGAGTGGAAGGATAGGAAAAATGAGGTAAGATCTGAGATCTCATTCATGCAAACTTTCGTCAGCCTTTGGATCATTCTAAGTTGAAGGACAAGATAAGCCAGAAGAGAAACACTACAGACAGATCGAGTTGTCGATCTAAGACCCTGATCGAACGAACATCCTTCACTTCAGGTCTAAATATGAGAGGAACTTACGCTCTGTCAGTTTGAGATTTGAAATACCCAGAGCTTGAAAATCCGAAGTGAATAAGGACCGTCGGATTTGGGGGACATAACAAGGACCGTTGGATCAGGGTTGTTGATCAACAGACCACGTTAGCAATGACATGTGGGAGATCAATGTCAACAAACCTCGTCATCAAGGACGCATGGAAGACCACATCAGTAAAGACACATGGCATAATCAGATGATGACAACTATCAAGAGGAAATTGACTCATGCCATGTCAACAAGTGACGTAAGCAAGTTACGTCACTCCGGGAGAATTGCTTCGGGAGTTTTACCACGAACGAATGTCAAAATTCCTGAAGGATGAAGATTCAAAGTCGCTCTCAGCCATCGATCTGAGATACCCTTCAGATACTATCCTAACCATTAGATCAAGGATATGAACATGTGTCACATCAGGAGATCTACATTGACGTCACCAAGAATCTATGATAGACCATGCCAGCAAGAACATGTGGCACAGTCAGAGAACGACAAGTGTCAAGCTGAATCGGCATTTATGGTATGTGAAAATCACAAATCAAAGTGACATGTGGCAGCTACTCGGCTCGTGACATGTCAGCAAGTGACGTAAGCAACTTACGTCACTCCAAGAGTTTTGCTTCAGGAGATATACCACCAGCACTTGCCCAAAAGTACTAAAGTCCTGAATGTCGTAGTCCTGAAGTGGACACGAGACGTCCGATATGAAAGATCACTTCGGGATAATTCCCGATCATCGATATACTATAGTGGAAGGATAGTGTAAGAAAAAATGTTAATCGACAGCCAACAGTCTCCACCGTTGATGACTTACATAGCAGGTGATCACTCCGGAGGAAAGAAGGGGTTTTGAGATTTTAAATCTCTGAACCTCGAAGACGTGAAACGATCTCGACCATTGATCGAGAAAGGGACACACTTCAGCGGATTTTCAGCTCTGGAAGAATGACTTATAGAGGAAAGAACATGTTGAGATTTGAAATCTCCGAAGTCCGGAGACTCGAGGAGATCTCGACCGTTAATCGGAGAGGGAAACACATCAGCCATTTATCATCTCCGAAAGATTGACGTACGGAGTAAAGAATGGGTTGAGACTCAAAATCTCTGAAGTTCGGAGACTCGAAGGAGATATCGACCGTCAATCAGATGTTTGGTTCCACTCATGACTGTTGATCAAAATACAATGGAAGGATAGCATAAGAAAAATAGTCTGAAGACCCGGAGTAAATGGTGGCCATCCATCACAATGCTTTATTAAGTTTTAGTTGTCGGATTAAGGAATGAAAGGATAGATGTAAGTATCGATGATAACCATTGATCTGGTTCCAGGATATAATGTGAACCATTCGGTCTGTTCGGCAATATTGTATTCGAGATATTTCAAAGGTTTGAAGTCATGAATACCCGAAGGGAGAAGACTCGAAGTCCCGACAATCGTCCATCTCATCAGAGATTGAATCGTGGTCATTGAATTGATAAGCGCTCATGCGCTCATCTCTCCTAACGTGAGGTCACCGCTGTCGGTCATATGTTCAAGAGATTTTAAAGGGAAGAATGTATGGGTCACTTAAATTGTTAAGCCTATGGTTCTACGCTATTGACCATATAAACTAGTTTGAAGGAAGCGTCGATCTCTGTTATCACAGAGACGAAGGAAATTGATCCATGAATGTGATCTATTTGTAAAAGGAAAAGGGGATTCCCAAAAGTTATCGTAAATGAACAAGTTAGTTATAACTTGTTTCACAAGTCAGCTCAACAAATTAAACAATTTTTTAGCATAAACAAGTATAAATACAACCATGATTGGTTCACTTGAATTGGTGCTGGTGGATGAAGCATGGATTGTGAAGTGAAGAGGCAGATATGGACCCAAGGTCCGTGCGAATATAAGAGAGACATGTAGAAGTGAAGATTGAGTGAATATATTAGAGGATAGATAAAGCAAATAAGGCACAAATTTCAAAGAGAAGATGAAATGCAGTGATGCTTTTTTTATGATATACCTCTGATCATGAGATATATTTCATTCTATAATGGATCACTACTACTGGAGTTGAATAAAATCTAGTTGGGTAGACTGGGTTCTTTCAGCAAGATGGGTCTTGCAACAAGCTAGGTCTTGCCTGAGAGTTGGTTCTCTCCGAGGAGTTGGTGCTCCTTACTTCAGTTGGTCCTAAAACAAATCTGTTGATGCTGGGAAAATCCTCTTTCACATATATTTATATTATGATATTCATATCAATTATACAAAAGCTAATACAAACATTTGGTGTCTCTTTGTCCATTTTAATTATGATTTGATTGTTCTTAATTTGTTCAAATATGTTTTAACTACTAACATGTGAGAAGAAAAAGTTAGAATAGTCCACTCACTAATTCACCCCCCCTTCCTCTTAGTGTGGGCGGTCAGTTCAACAATTGGTATCAGAGCAAGGTTCCTTCAAACAAAGTTTAACCACTGGAAGGTAGATCTCGAAGAAATAGGTGGACATATGGCTCTCTTTGCAATTGAATCTCCCTTATTTGATGGAACACATTATTCTTCATGAAGAGAAAATATGAAACAATATTTGAGGTCAAGAGGATCTGAATTTTGGAATTTAGTAGTAAGCAAGCCCTGGGATTTAACTACATCAAATAATCTATGAAAGATTACAATCCAAAGAAGAGCAAGGAAGAACAATGAAGTGGCATTGAAGATTCTTCTTAATGGATTATCAGATACAATCAAGGAAAGCATAGGACTATGCACATCTGCCAAGGACTTATGGCTGAAGTTAGAAAATATGTATTAAATCAAAATTAAAGACACAGAAGACATTCCTATCAAAGATGAAGATGGAGACTCAGCCATCGATAAAGGTAAGGACTCTCCAAAATATTTCAGTTGCAATAACAATCATATTGAATCCTCCCCTACAAGTAAATAAGAAGACTTAGATACAATAACAGAATGTTATGTTAGCATTTATCCCATGGAAGAAGAAGAAGAAAAACTATCAAAGCCCAAACAAAAGGTTGATTGGAGTCTCTATGAATACCTTTATGACCATAATGAATCAGACTATAGCTATCTTCATTACTACACTAAAGAATTTCTTGAAAAGAGTCAAAATCATGTCTTGGAAATAAAGGAAATGCTCAAGGAAAGTGAAAAGCTAATATATGAGCAGGACAATCAGTTAGATGAGAAAGAAGAGGAGATCGAGAAGATGAAAAAATAAATTAGTCAAGTAAAAGAAAAGGAGAAGGAAGATGATGAGCTTAGCAATCAGAAGCATATCTTGGAAATAAAAGAAAAGCTCAAAGACAATAAAGAAATCATATCTGCGCAAAAGATTCAGTTAGAAAACAAAGAATAAGAGATCAAAAGATTGAAAACAAAAGTTGTTTATCTAACAAAAGAAAAGGAAGAGAAAATCAAGAGATTGAAAAATGAAATCAGTCAAGCAAAATAAGAAAAGAAGGAAGATGACGAACCAAGAAAAAACATTACAGAACTAAGGGAAAGCTATGTCAATCTTAAAATTCAACTTGAAGAAGCCAAAAGAAGAGAAGAGGTAGTGAGGAACCAGTTGGACAAAAAGGAAGAATATTGTCATGAGCTGGAAGTAGAAGCTGTGAATCTTAGAAAGAAGGTTGAGAAGTCAGACACCCAAATCAAGTTCTTGAACAACTCCATGATCCTGGATGAGATATTGGATATTCATAGATCACCAAATGACAAATCTGGTCTTGGATACAACAAGGAAGAAATCAGTACTCCTAAGAAATTTGATGCAGGTCCTTCATTCGTAAAAGATGAAAACATGTCTAAAACAACTCCTTCATTTGTAAAAATTGAAATCAGGTATGACTCAGGTTCTTCACGTTCAAAGAATAAAAGCAATGCTACAAAATTTAGAAGATTGGATCAAGGAAGACATCTAGAAGCTATTCATATACCTCAAATCAAGTTCATAAGAGAGACACCTTCATGGATGAATCAAATAAGGTATGAAAGTGTTTTTAACGGTTATTGTTTTTCTTGTAATGAATATGGTCATAAAGCCTTAGATTGTAGGCATCATGGAAGAAAACAAGTTGGTAGGTTCAACAACAATATAAGATGTTGGAACTACAATCATGTTGGACATATTGTTGCACATTGTTACACTATAAGATGTTACAGTTGTGATGGATATGGCCACAAAGCCTATAACTATTGGAACTCAAGAAAACGGTCAATGAGAAATACGTCATACAGTACGACAAAAGGAGTAAATGGAACATGGAAGAAAAATGAAGTTCCAGTAATAGATGATTAGAGAACAACGTTCAAGAAACCAGGACACTCACTTATGTCAACAAGAGGAAATTGTCAAGAGGATGACAATTGTCAAGAGGAAATTTACTCATGCCATGTCAACAAGTGACGTAAGCAAGTTACGTCACTTCGAGAGAATTTCTTCGGGATTTTTACCACGAATGAATGTCAAAAGTCACGAAGTCCCGAAGGATGAAGGTCTGAAGTCACTCTTAGTCGTCGATATGAAATACCCTTTGGATACTATCCTGACCGTTAGATCAAGGAGATGAAAATGTGTCACATCGGGAGATCTACATCGATGTGAACAAGAATATGTGACAGACCACGTAAGTAGTTTACGCCAGCAAGGACACATGGAAAAGTCATAGAATGACAAGTGTCAAGATGAATTGACATTTCTAGTATGTGAAAATCATGAATCAGAGTGACACGTGGAAGCTACTCATCTCATAACACATCATCAAGTGACGTAAGAAACTTACGTCACTCCGGGAGTTTTGCTTCGGGAGATATACCAAAGTGGACACAAGACGTCCGATCTGAAAGATCACTTCAGGATCATTCTTGATCGTCAATATACTACATTGGAAGGATAGTGTAAGCGGAAACGTTAACTGACAACAAGCGGTATCCACCGTTGATGACTTACATAGAAAGTGATCACTCCAAAGGAAAGAAGGGGTTTTGAGATTTGAAATCTCTGAACCCTAGAGACGTGAAAGGATCTCGATCATTGATCGAGAAAGGGACACGCGTCAACAGATTGTTAGATCTAGAAGAATGACATACGGAGGAAATAATGGGTTGAGATTTGAAATCTCCGAAGTCGGGAGCACTGAGGAGATCTCGACCATTAATCTGAGAGGGACACATGTCAGTCATTTGTCATCTCTAGAATATTGACGTAAAGAGGAAAGAAGGTGTTGAGACTCGAAATCTTTGAAGTCCAGAGACTCGAAGGCGATATCGACCATCGATCTGATGTTCGGTTGCACTCATGACCGTTGATCAAAATACAGTGGAAGGATAGCATAAGCATAATAGTCCAAAGACCCGGAGTAAATGGTGACCATCCATCACAATGCTTGATTAATTCTTGGCCCTTGGATTAAGGAATGAAAGGATAGATGTAAGGATCGAAGATAACCATTGATCTAGTTCTGAGATATAATGTGAATTGCCCGATCTTTTCAGCGATATCATATGCAATATATTTCAAATGTTTGAATTCACAAAGAACCGAAGTCCCAAAAATCATCCATCTCATCGAAGATTGAATTGTGGACATTGAATTGATAAGCGCTCATGCACTTGTCTCGCGTAATGTGAGGTCACCGTCGTCGGTCATATGGTCAAGAGATTTTAAATGGCATAATGTATGGGTCACTTAAATTGTTAAGCCTGTGGTTCTACGCCATTGATCATATGAACTGGTTTGAAGGAAGCATTGATCTATGTTATCACAGAGACGAAGGAAATCGATCCATGATTGTGATCAATTTGTAAAAGGAAAAGGGGATGCCAGGTGGAAAGTTGAAGAATTGGATTGATGAATTGGTGGTCCCAAAAGTTATTGTAAATGAACAAGTTAGTTATAACTTGTTGCACAAGTCGGCTCAACAACTTAAACAAGTTTTGAGCATAAATAAGTATAAATACAACCATGATTGGTTCACTTGAAATGGTGCTGGTGGATGAAGCGTGGCTTGTGATGTGAAGAGGTAGATCTGGACCTGAGGTCCGTGTGAATATACGAGAGAGATGTAGAAGCAAAGATTGTGTGAATATATCAGAGGATAGATAAAGCAAAGAAGGTGCAAATTTCAGAGAGAAGATGAAATGTGGTGATGAGTGTTTTATGATATACCTTTGATCATGACATAGAGTTGATTCTATAATGGATCACTACAGCTGGAGTTGAATAAACTCTAGTTGGATAGACTGGGTTCTATCAACAAGTTGGGTCTTGCCTGAGAGTTGGTGTTCCTTACTTCAGTTGGTGCTGAAAAAAATCAATTGATGTGAGGAAAATCCTCTTTAACATATATTTATATTACGATATTCATATCAATTATACAAAAGCTAATACAAACATATGGTGTCTTTTTGTCTATTGTAATTATGATTTGATTGTTCTTAATCTGTTCAAATATGTTTTAACTACTAACCTGTGAGAAGAAAAAGTTAGAATAGTCCACACACTAATTCACCCCCACCCCCTTAGTGTGGGCGGTGTGTTCAACAATTGGTATCAGAGTGAGGTTCCTTAAAACACAATTTAACCACTGGAAGGTAGATCCTAAAGGAATAGGTGGACAGATGGCTCTCTCTGCAATTGAATCTCCCTTATTTGATGGAACAGATTATTCTTCATGAAGAGAAAATATGAAACAATATTTGAGGTCAAGAGGATCTGAAGTTTGGAATTCAGTAGTAAGCAAGCCCTGGGATTTAACTACATCAAATAATCTATCAAAGATTACATTCCAAATAAGAGCAAGGAAGAAGAATGAAGTGGCATTGAAGATTATTCTCAATGGATTTTCATATACAATCAAGGCAAGCATAGGACTATGCACATCTTCCAAGGACTTATGGATGATGTTAGAAAATATGTATCAAATAAAAATTAAAGACACAGAAGATATTCATATCAAAGATGAAGATGAAGACTCAACCATTAATAAAGGTAAGGACTCTCCAAAATATTTCGATTGCAATAACAGTGATATTGAATCCTCCTTTGCAAGTAAAGAAGAAGACTCAGATACAATAACAAAATGTTCTGTTAGCATTTATCCATGGAAGACGAAGAAGAAGAACTATCAAAGGCCAAACAAAAGGTTGATTGGAGTCTCTGTGAATACCTCTATGACCATAATTAATCATACTATTGCTATCTTCATGACTACACTAAAGAATTTCTTGAAAAGAGTCAAAAGCATGTCTTGGAAATAAAGGAAATGTTCAAGGACAGTGAAAAGATAATATATGAGTAGGAAAATCAGTTAGAGAGAAAGAAGAGGAGATCGAGAAGCTGAAAAAAGAAATTAGTCAAGCAAAAGAAAAGGATAAGGAAGATGATGAGCTTAGGAATCATAAGCATATCCTGGAAATAAAAGAAAAGCTCAAAGACAATAAATAAATCATATCTGAGTAAAAGATTCAGTTAGAAATCAAAAGATTGAAAACAAAAGTTGTTGATCTAACAAAAGAAAAGGAAGAGGAAATCAAGAGACTGAAAAATGAAATCAGTCAAGCAAAATAAGAAAAGAAGGAAGATGATGAACCAAGAAAAAACCTTGCAGAACTAAGGGAAAGTTATGTCAATCTTAAAATTCAACTTGAAGAATCCAAAAGGAGAGAAGAGGTAGTAAGAACCAGTTGGAAAAAAAGGAAGAATCTTGTCATGAGCTAGAAGTAGAAGTTGTGAATCTTAGAAAGAAGTTTGAGAAGTCAGTCACCCAAATCAAGTTCTTGAACAAATCCATGACCCTAGATGAGATCTTGGATAGTCAGAGATCACCAAATGACAAATCCGGTCTTGGATACAACAAGGAAGAAATTAGTACTCCTAAGAAATCGGATGCAAGTCCGTCATTCATAAAATATGAAAACAGTTCTAAAACGACTCTTTCATTTGTAAAAAGTGAAAGCAGGCATGACTTAGGTTCTTCACGTTCAAATAATAAAAGTAATGATACAAAATTTAGAAGATCACATCAAGGAAGACATCCATAATCTATTCATATACCTCAAAGAAAGTTCATAAGAGAGACACCTTCATGGATGAATCATAGAAGGTATGAAAGTGTTTTTAACGGTTATTGTTTTTCTTGTAATGATTATGGTAATAAAGACTTAGATTGTAGGCATCATGGAAGAAAACAAGTTGGAAGGTTCAACAACAGTATAAGATGTTGGAACTGCAATCATGTTGGACATATTGTTGCATATTGTTACACTATGAGATGTTACAATTGTGATGGATATGGCCACAAAGCCTATAACTGTTGGAACTCAAGAAAACAGTCAATGAGAAATACGTCATACATTACGAAAAAGGAGTAAATGGAACATGGAAGAAAAATGAAGTTGCAGTCATAGATGATCAAAGAACAACGTCCAAGAAACCAGGACACTCACATATGTGGATAGCAAAGACTGTACAAGTGAATAGGAGTGAAGTTGATTGCTACAAAAAGAATTACAGTCATGTGACAAGCATAGTATAAAGTTGTCTTAGACAACTTTAGAGCAATGTACAATAAAGAAGCATCTTCGATAAAAACTGATACATATGGTTAGAGACCGATGAGAATCAATGGGAAGATCCAAGATTTGTTTGAATAAGATGAGCTACAATTGTGCAGTGTTCCAGTAGGACAACAAAATCCGTAGAAGCAACATTCTGATGTACAAAATGAGGTACATGACATCTTGTAGAAATAACAAGTGGAGAACAGTCAATAAAAACTCAAGGGAAGTTTTGGTTAGTAAATAAGAAAGTAATTAGATTAAGTCTTGAAAAGACTCAATCATTACACAAATTGATATCAAGAAAACTACTCATTTGAAACACAAAAATCCCAATCAACTGAGATAAGAAGTTAGTTAATAGGGGAATAAACCTTGTGAGGAAGAACTACCTTTTCAGAAACAAAGGGGGATAGTAGTCAGAAGCGGAAAGAGATCATACTGATAGGGGGAGTCATTCATTTATGGTAGGCAGAAAATGACTCCAGGAAGAGTTACCCAAGCTCAGATTATGGTCAGTAACATACAAAGCTTTATCATAGGAGAAAAAACCCATTTCAATTGATGTCAAAGGGGGAGAGAAACTTCATAAGAAGAAAACTTCATAAGAGGAAAGCATCATCACAGGGGGAGTTTTGTATATGAAGTTAGTGTGTTTCCCTCAATGACAAAGGGGTAGATTGTTGGAAATATTGTCATTGATGTCAGCACTCAATGTGATGATATGTTGTTAATGATGAATTACCATAGATGGGATTGTCATTGTTGTCAATAGTATATCAGTTAGCAGAAGATGTCAAACAGTATGCAGAGATCAGAGGAGGAGCGAATAGGAGCAGTGAACAATATGAAGATCAAATCTCAGAAGGAAAATCACATTGCACAGTATATGAGAAGGAGCGAACAATATGAAGATCAAAGCTCAGAAGGAAAAGCGCATTGCACAATATATCAGAAGAAGTGAACAGTATGAAGAAATTCATTATTATTGTTGATCACGATAGGATCAACAATCCTATGATAAAATCACAGGAGGGTTAGTGAATGAAGATCAAAGCTCAAAAGGAAGAAGCGCATTGCAGAAGTATCGTCGGGATCGATGGAAATATTGAGAAGTCGACCATTACAGAGGAAAAGGTGAGAAGTCTCAACAACCGTCCGATCAAGGAAATTTACGGTGGTGATCGTCTCATATAATGGACGATGGGCATATGAGCAACTATGGGCTTGAGGATTGTTGGAGGATCGTGACCATCGATCTACAAGACAAATCAATGGCAGGGATGAATTACGGGGAGCGAAAGAGGAATTAAACTACTCGCTAGTTACAATCCCACAATCTGTCTGGATCGTCAGATCTCAAAGCTTCAGAGATCTATGACTGCAGTTGATCCAACAAACAATGAGTTTAAGTCATATTAAATCATGACCGTCAGATGCATAATCGCCAAATCTACGGTAGGGATGAATTGCAGAGATTGAAAGGAGAATTAAACGCCGTGCTAGTTCCAATCCTGCAATTATTCAGGACCATCTGATCTTATAGCTTCAAAGATCAATGATTGTGGTTGAATCACCAACATCGCACAACTTCCAATTGGGGAGTTTGGGTGACGAGATAACTCACTCGCAAGTTGTGGTTCCGCAATCATCGTTGACCATTGATTTGCTTTGAGTGTCTTCATGACCGTTGGATCACATTTGAGTGGAAGGACAGGATAGGCGAGATAAAAAGGATGAGGTTTTGACTATCCAAATACCCTTCAACCGTTAGATCAAACCCAAGCTCTCATCACTACCGTTGGATCACATTTTGAGTGGAAGGATAGGATAAGTGAGGTAAGATCTGAGATCTCATTCATGCGAACTTTTGTCAGCCGTTGGATCATTCTAAGTGGAAGGATAGGATAATCCAAAAGAGAAGCAATACAGATAGATCAAGCCGTCGATCTAAGACCCTGATCGAATGAACATCCTTCACTTCGGTTCTAAATATGTGAGGAAATTACGCTCTGTTAGTTTGATATTTGAAATACCCGGAGTCGGGAAATCCGAAGTGAATAAGGATCGTCGGATTTGGAGGACATAACGAGGACCATTGGATCAGAGATATTGATCAGCAGACCATGTCAGCAAGGACTTGTGGGAGATCCATGTTAGCGAACCTCATAAAAAAGGACGCGTGGAAGACCACGTCGGAAAAGACACATGGCATAATCAGATGATGATAACTGTCAAAAGGAAATTGACTCATGCCATGTCAACAAGTGACGTAAGCAAGTTACGTCACTCTGGGAGAATTCCGTTGGGAGTTTTACCACGAACGAATGTCAAAAGTCCCAAAGTTCCAAAGGATGAAGGTCTGAAGTTTCTCTCAATCGTCGATATGAGATACCCTTCAGATACTATCCTGACCGTTAGATCAAGGAGATGAACATGTGTCACATCGAGAGATCTACGTCGATGTCAGCAAGAATCTATGACAGACCACGTCAACATTCTACGTCAGCAAGGACACGTGGCATAGTAAGAGAACGACAAGTTTCAATATGAATCAATATTTTTGGTACGTGCAAATCACGAATCAGAGTGACACGTGGAAGCTACTCGACTCGTGACACGTCAACAAGTGACGTAAGAAACTTATGTCACTCCAAGAGTTTTGATTCGAGAGATATACCACCAACACTTTCCAAAAAGTCCTGAAGTCTCGAATTTTGTTGTCCTGAAGTGGACACGAGACGTCCGATCTAAAAGATCACTTTGAGAGCATTCATGATCGTCGATCTACTATAGTGGAAGGATAGTGTAAGCGAAAATGTGAACCGACGGCAAGCGATCTCCACCATTGATGACTTACACAGTAGGTGATCAATCCGAAGGAAAGAAGGGGTTTTGAGATTTGAAATCTCTGAACCCCGAAGACACGAAAGGATCTCGACCATTGATCGATCAAGGGACACGCGTCAGCGGATTTTCAGCTCCGGAAGAATGATGTACAGAGGAAAGAATGGGTTGATATTTAAAATCTCTGAAGTCTTGAGACCTGAGGATATCTCGATCGTTAATCCGAGAGGGACACACGTCATTCGTTTTTCAGCTATGAAAGATTGACGTACGGAGGAAATAAGGGGCTGAGACTCGAAATCTCCGAAGTCCGGAGACCCGAAGGAGATATCGACCTTCGATCTGATGTTCGGTTGCACTCACGACTGTTGATCAAAATACACTGGAAGGATAGCGTAAGCATAATAGTTCGAAGACCCGTAGTAAATGGTGGCCATCCCTCACAACGCTTGATTAATTCCTGGCCATTGGATTAAGGAATGAAAGGATAGATGTAAGGATCGAAGATAAGAATTGATATGGTTCTGAGATATAATGTGAACTGTCCGATCTGTTTAGCGATATCGTATTTAGGAGATTTCAAAGGTTTGAAGTCATGAAGACACGAAGTCCCAACAATCTTCCACCTCATCGGAGATTGAATCATGGCCATGGAATTGATAAGCACTCATGCGCTTGTCTCACCTAACGTGAGGTCACCGTCGTCAGTCATATGGTCAAGATATTTTAAAGGATAGAATGTATGGGTCGCTTAAATTGTTAAGCCTGTGGTTCTACGCCATTGATCATATGAACTGGTTTGAAGGAAGCGTCGATCTTTGTTATCACAGAGATGAAGGAAATCGATCCATGATTGTGATCGATTTGTAAAAGGAAAAGGGGATTCCAGGTGAAAAGTTGAAGACTCGAATTGATGAACTGGTTGTCCCAAAAGTTATCATAAATGAACAAGTTAGTTATAACGTGTTGCACAAGTCGGCTCAATAACTTAAACAAGTTTTGAGCATAATCAAGTATAAATACAACCATGATTCGTTCACTTGAAATGGTGTTGGTGGATGAAGCGTGGATTGTGAAGTGAAGAGGCGGATATAGACCTAAGGTCCATTTGAATATAAGAGAGAGATGTAGAAGTGAAGATTGAGTTAATATATCATAGGATAGATAAAGCAAAGAAGGCGCAAATTTCAGAGAGAAGATGAAATGCGGTGATGAGTGTTTTATGATATACCTTTGATCATGAGATAGAGTTGATTCTATAATGGATCACTACTACTGGAGTTGAATAAACTCTATTTGGATAAACTGGGTTCTATCAGCAAGTTGGGTCTTGCCTGAGAGTTGGTGCTCTCCGAGGAGTTGGTGCTCCTTACTTCAGTTGGTGCTAGCACCAATCAGTTGATGCTTGGAAAATCCTCTTTCACATATATTTATATTATGATATTCATATCAATTATACAAAATCTAATACAAACATCTGGTGTCTCTGTGTCCATTATCATTATGATTTGATTATTCTTAATCTGTTCAAATATGTTTTAACTGCTAACCTGTGAGAAGAAAAAGTCAGAATATTCCACACACTAATTCACCCCCCCCTCTCTTAGTGTGGGCGTTGTGTTCAACAAAAACATCAATTAGGCCCTCATAATGGCCCCAAAAGTTTAGGACTCGAAAAACTGCTAAAATTGTTAAATTGACAACCAACTGTTTTGAGCCAGTTGGAATAGGTGGGTGGCCATCGATATCCACCTGGATAGCATTAAGTTGAGAAATCAAACCATGGTGACCTTTCTTCAGGATTTTCTTGATTCAGTGAGAATTGATCATTTCTGGGGAGCCAACTTGTAGGCCCTAGAGGATATAAGTCTGAGCATCTTGAGTAAAGCTCATATATAACTCTAGATAATCCATGGTAATCGGTCCCAGAGTGTGAAGCCATTCAACACCCAAGAAAATATCACAACCTCCCATGGAAATGGAAAACATGTGAGTTTTTAGGTGATACTCGCCCATTTGGAGTTTGACATTCTCACAACGGCCCCAACATTTCATTGTACCACCATTAGTGATGATAATTTGAAAATTAGAAATTGGTCTCATAAATAAATTGACATCCTCATGGACCCTGCGATGAATGAAATTATGGGTTCTACCACTTTCAATCAACACTACTACCAGTCGATTTTTTATGTAGCCCTTGATTTTTAATGTCCGTGGAGCAGAAATACCTGTGAGGGAATGGAGAGATATGATAGGTTCCTTTGGTTCAACAGGAGATGTGACTAGATTGGGGATGGGGGAAGTGGGTTGTGTTTCCTATGTATATTTGGACTCACCTGACAGGTTTTCCTCGATAGAGGTGGTTGTTGACCCATAAATTTGGAAGAACTTTTTCTCAGAGTAATAGCAAATTCCTTACTTCCATCATTCAACCATTTATGTTGGAGATACCTTTTGGAATTTCAAATTTTGGGTTGAAGCATGATTATCCCCTTGATGAGGGTGGTTGGGAAATATAGCATGAAGTGGTTTGGAATGAAGAATGGTCTCAACCTATAATGCTAATTT
>SNQJ01S0177038.1:0-12475 GCA_010110895.2 Picea sitchensis | reverse complement strand
CATCCATCTACGCACTGTCATGATGATCGTAGATATATGCACACTTTTTAGTCACCATTCCATAACCCCCCCACCATTAAAAATAGAACAGCCAAGGGGGTCTGGAATCCACTTTCAGTTGTTGATCTACGCGTTACTAGATCGACTGTTGATCTAAGCGCGTTCTTTATTCTACAGGCATGAATGCAACAAAAACTTAGGTTTAGTTCTTTTTGTGGGTTTTGTGCACTGCTTCCCTTTATTTTGTCTCCATGGGATTAGGAAACACCAATCAACTTCAAAAATCATGAATTTTCTTTTCTTTTCCTTTCCTTGAAAATAGTTTGTAGAAATGAAATATTATTTGCAAGCCAAAATACATCTAGAGTGAAAATTTTCCAATCACCAAATGATCCTATGAATTATAGGTTTATAACAGTGGATCCACCTAGGGATGGTAGCTCTTTTGGGAGGTGTCAAGAACCACTGAACTCTGAATATGCAGACCAATGCTGAAAAAGAGATGATCAGAATGTTGAGCTTATTCACATTCTCCTACCTACCCTATACTGTTGAAAATCATGCTAAATCAAATAATACAAAAATGCCAATGAATCCAATCAAGTAGCTTCTCTACTAGCTCTACCCTTTCAATGTTTTCAATCAATATCAGAAATAGAACTTCCATAGGCATCATGAAATGCTTTCTATCATGATATTCATCACAAGGAGCTTGATAATCATGACACATAACAAAAAAACTAGAAATGCATTGTGGCTCTGTGATGAACAATTTCTCTATATAAATAGCCACTGGATCAAGATAAACTTGACCTATTACTGGATATGCAAATTTAACCAACTCAAATTCATGATTCAATGCTATAGTTGTTTTATTTGCATCTTCATGCACTTCCATACATGGCTGCAAATTTTCTGATGAGTTTTGAAATGATGCTTCTGCTAAACACACCCCTGTAACTGACTGCCTGATCATGTCAATATCATAACATCTTTTCAACTCATGACTGGCGAATGAAGAATGATTTTGACCACACAAGTCATCCAACCAATCAACTATTGGATCCTGAAAATAATGGCAAGACTATCGCATTGATTCAAATGAAATTTCCTGACATTTTATGTATTTATCCTTCAACACTTGTTCAAGAGTCTCCTTCAAAATTTGAAATGAATTATAATCTAATGGGACATAATTACATTCCATTGTTTCAAATCTTGTTTTGAGCTCTGGACTTCCAATTGGACTTTGAAAATCAAGGGAAATTAGTAACTGTGATTTTGGGTCTAAAATAGGTCCCATGTCATCAATGACGTCCTTTACTAACTCATCAAAAAAAATATTGTCTTCACTATTTACATCTTGCCTAGAGTTTGTTTTCAGAAATTGAAAAGATGAGAAACATAAGGGCAAAGATTTTTCCCTTACTTTGGATTTTTCTACATTTTCCTCATCACTATCATGATTTTTGGGTAGAGGATGATTGTCATATCTGAGCTGTAACTGATCTTCTTCCTACCAAGGACATGTTGTTGGTTGCTTTAAACAGTCAACATCTATTTCAACCTCATGATCATCATCATATTGATCACACTTGGGTAGATTATGCTAGTAAGAAAATTCATCAAACATGCACATCATATTAGCTGATGGATATTCAACAAGATGAGTTGGAACTTCATATTCGAATGCATTTTGAATTGAATACATGAAAGAATCATTATCCAAACCATTGTACCAAGGGTGAGCTGCAAAATTTTCGAGAACTGTGACCTTTTCTTTCTCTGAAAACAATGGAACATGATGTCTTTGGACAATAAGCTCATCTTTCCTGCTAATCTTCTGCATCATCTCTTCCATGGCGCTGGCCAAGATGTCTAGTTTATCTTCTAATGACTTCATCTACTCCTTTTCTTTGTTCTTTACCTTTGACCTTTTGATCAACAAGTTGGCCTCCACATCAACTGCAATGTTTTGCATTTCTTCAAGAGTTACAGTGTTCCTTTCTCTTAATTG
The DNA here is from genome assembly GCA_010110895.2 of Picea sitchensis. NCBI lineage: Eukaryota > Viridiplantae > Streptophyta > Pinopsida > Pinales > Pinaceae > Picea > Picea sitchensis. The sequence continues at coordinate 10,458 of SNQJ01S0177038.1, read as the reverse complement.
GAATGCCATCTTAGGATCGAAGGCATCTGGGAAATGAAAATGAGATGATCCTGGGGGTGGTCTTATATCAGTAGGCATTGCATGATATATATTATTAAATCTTGCTAAAAACTGTTGTACTATTTCTCCTGGCTGTCTTTTCAAATGGTCATATTCTTCTAGGATGAGAAAGACATTTCTCATGATCACCCATCGATTTAGGAAAACTTGCACAAACTGATGGAAATTGTTAATGCTTGCATATGGGAGATTTTTAAACCAATTTTTAACTTCACCTTGCAAATACAAGGAAAACATACTGATATAGACATCATCATCTTCAGCCACATAAAGGTGAAGGAAATATTCAAGACTTTGGATATGCTTTTCAACAATAATCTTCACATTTTCTCCATGAAACCTGGGCATATTATTGATGTAATTGATAGGGAGGTCATGGAGAATAGGAGGAAAATCTAGAGGTTTGTATCTATCTAGGACTTTCACAGGTATAGGAGGTAAAGAAAGGATCTTAGAACAAGATGGAATTTTAACCCGTGAATATGGAATTCTTACATATGTATCAAAGATTTTTACATCTGTAGGAAATAAGGCAGGAGGCTTATGTCTATCAAGGCTTCCTATAGGTATTTGAGTGTGTACCAGAGCTATGGAAATGGGATCAATCCTTTGAGGCTCTTCAGGTTGAAAATGATCATCCTGGATTTCAACAATATACTCTGGACCAGGATCATGATAAGAGAGAAAGTAATTGCAAATGAAACCAATAATATCATGAATGCAATTTGAGCTTGAGTACCTAGTCCTTCTAGGATACTTGGTCATGATTTTGGTTCTTCCTCTAGTGGAGTCTTTGAGTTGGCATTGTCTGGAGTTGTTTGGAGTCGCCAGGTGAATGATCTCAACCTTCTTATGTCTGCTCACTATCCACCATCAACGATAAGATCTGGAACTTGAAATGCACTACTGGGGAAAGTCCCTAGTATGGTCACCATTTTGTTAGCACTCTGTAATTTGCCCAAGGATATGGAGGCAGTCACAGAGGCAACATCAAAACCACTTCGAGTCTTGGATCTATCCCTCTAAGACTCAGAGAGGGATCTCTCTATTTAATATAGATTTTTTTGAATAGATATTAGGCTAGTTATGCAGAACATGGGTTTGTTTATGGATTTGGTATGTTTGGGAGATCAAAAACTCAAATTTTCATTGGGCCATGGGGTCTACCTTTTTGAAAATGGATCTATCTCATATGTAAATATTGTAACCACAGGGCAGGATAGAAAGATTGTTGGATCAAATTGAATTAAATGAAAGTGGAGGAGATTAAAATAAGGGAAAATCCACCAAGCAGAGGAGCATATAAGAATTCCTATGCTCAACTTTAGATGAAAACATGCAGACCATTAAAAGACCAGAAACATAGTGCAAAAAACAAGTTATGTTCGTAATATTTCTTTCAATGATTGGATCAGGGAAAACATCAAATGGATTAACATAGCAAGAAAACAATTACTCAGAGAAAAACATCACCAGGGAGTCTAACACAAGAATCTTGCAGCTACGATTTTTATTTCTGGAAAATCATCAAGAAAATTACAATGTATCCCCTGTGGGGCATGAATCTTGAGCTGAATAATCAAACCCTCCACATTTTCCATATTAAAATATATAAACTAACTCTCTCCAAGCTCAGGAGGTCGAGTTCACCTGCCTCGGCTAAAAATAGCAACAAATCCCCAAAAATCCTGAACTGTCTTTCATGCAAGACGAGTCAAATTTATGCAAAAAAGGGGTCCGCACAGACATCTGTTTCTATTCAATGATGACACCAGGGAAAAAAATTAAGGAGGTTATTATATATGGTCATGTTTTGGACAAAACCCTCCTTTGGTTTTGCCAAATTCTCCTCTAGCTCCCACAAAATCGAGACTGTAACAGAAAAATAAAAAACCAAAATATGAGGCTGAAAGACAACTTTGATTCTTCCAACTGGTGGCACCTGTATAAAAATTGAGAGAGTTTTTCATTCTTCAGCCTATTATGGAGAAAAACCTTTCATTTTTTTAAAATTTGTGTTTGTTTTCCCAGAATCCGCTTCAACAAAAGACTAGTCAAAAATGGAAAAACAATGGTTTTGTGAAAATGGGGGAGGGCGGTTTTGGAGAGGTAAGTGGTATTACAGACCCCCCCTGAGGTGGTAAGTGGTATTGAGAGGGGGGGGGGGTCCAAAATCACTTGGAGGTGACAAGTGTCCCTCCCAATACCACTTTTTGTCCCCCCTCGTTAAAGTTCGAAAAAAACGGGGGGTCCATAATTGTTTATGTCCGTTGATTAGATTTTGGGGTTGTGTGAAGGTAAAGTTGCGGGTGGGTAGAACTTAGGATAAATGTTTTAATTTTGTTTTTACTTTTTGTTTTATTACCTTTTAACTTTTTTGATTTATTTATTATATGCGTTTTGACTTTTAATTTTTTATTGTATTGTTTTTATATGTTTTACGTGATTTCCTTTTATTTTATTTTTTATTTGTTTTACGCTTTTGTTTTATGTTTTTTATGTTTGTTTATATGTATTATATTTTAATTGTTTTATTAAATGGGTTTTGTATTAATTAATTTTATTTTAACATTTAACACTAACCTAAAGTAACCTAAACACTAACTTAATTATTAGCTAATTAATTAATTAATAATTAATCAATTGCTAACAAAACTAACTTAGCTTATTGGTCTAATTAAACTAACTTTATTAACCTTATTAATTTATTGTTCTTTTTGTTTATCCTAAGTTTGGTTTATGCATGGATGGATGTTGGGATAATGGAGGATGATGTCATGAGGCAGGGGTGGTATGGTATTGCTAGTATGGTGGTAAGCAAGAAGAGTGGTAAGTAGTAAGTGGTCTGGAGTGGATGAGGTCTGATGCAATGGATTGATGACACGTTGGCACAGGGACCACCAGAATAACCACCTCATTTTGTACCCCCCCCACCGTTAAAGGCAGAATGGTTAAGAGGGCCTGAAATCACCTGTAGATCATCCATTTACGCACTGTCATGATGATCGTAGATCTGTGCGCACTTTTTAGTCACCATTCCAGACCCCCCCACACTGTTAAAAAAAAATAGTCGAGGGGGTCTAGAATCCACTATCAGCCATTGATCTACACATCGCTAGATCGACCGTTGATCTAAGCATGTTCTTTATTCTCCAGGCACGAATGCAGCAAAAACTTACGTTTAGTTTTTTTTATGGGTTTTGTTCATTGATTCCCTTGCTTTTGTCTCCATGGGATTAGGAAACACCACTTAGTGTAAAAACTCATGAATTTTTATTTCTTTTCCTTTCCTTGAAAATAATTTGCAGAAATGAAATATTATTTGCAAGCCAAAATACATCTAGAGTGAAAATTTTCCAGTCACCAGATGATCCTATGAATTATAGGGTTATAACACAAGGATGAGATTCAAGTGGATCCCTTAAAAATTAAGGCTATCTTGGATTTACCTCCACCTAACAATATGACACAACTCCAAAGTTTGGAGGGGAAAGAAAACTTTCTTCACAGTTTCATTTATAACTATGCCGAGATTACAAAAGAATTTATGTGTTTGTTATAGAAAGACACCCCTTTCGTTTGGGATGACACCGTTGAATGCTCGTTTAATTCTCTTAAGCATGCATTAACCAATGCTCCTTTGTTACATCCTATGAATTACACAAAGGACTATATCCTTTACTTAGTAGCCTCCACTTCCACTATTGCCATGGTGTTAGTTCAAGAGGACCCTAATGACAAGGAGCATGTGATATATTATTTGAGCAAATGTCTTTCTGGTCTAGAGCTTAGATATTCACATGTTGAAAAGTTGGCTCTGGCAACCATCATCGATGTCCAGAGATTCTGTCACTACATTTTTCTACGCACCACCACGGTTATTGTGGACTCGAACCCCATGTACCACATTTTGACACGTCAAGTTCTGGTGGGAAAATATTCAAAATGGATCGTTATCCTTCAGGAATTCGATCTTGAGTTCACTAAATCCAAAGCTAAAAATTCCTTGGTGTTTGCAGAGATTATTTGTGAATTTCCCCATGTTTTTTTTTGTAACTAGGGGAATCGGTAACAACGGCAGTATCGTACTCGCGTGACACGGGGTCGAATCCTGCCGGCTGCCTTATAACCCCTAGGGAGAAACGCACCGCCCGCAAGCACGCCCTCCGGGTAAATTGGGGTGAGAATCGACCTTGAGACCTCATTTTACATAGTTCTTTCCATTTACACAGCACTTGCCAATCGGTCTACACCCCTGTGGGCGTGAATTTCCCCATGTTGATGAAGATATCGAGCCCAAATATTCTCTCTCAGATGAAAATCTGTTCCTCATTAGCACATCTGATCCTTGGTATGGAGATATCCTTCTTTATCTCTAGACCCAACGTTTTTAGCTCGATATCTCTCGGGAAGAACATTGTCGTATCCACCACCATTCACATCGTTACCTTATTATCGACGACACTTTATACCGCCGTGGAATCGACACTATCCTAGGACATTTTCTAACTCATGAAGAGGTTGAACGCATGCTTAATGACTGTCATGTTGGAGCCTGTGGCGGTCATCTTTCTAGGATGGCTACCGCTCAGAAAATTTTACATTTCGACTACTTTTGGCCCTCAATTTTAAAAGATTGTATTGAGGCAGTCAAAAAATGCCCACCCTTCCAAGTTTTTCATAAAAAGGCATGAGCCCACCCTGCTCTGCTGCATCCCATTGTTGCCATCGACCCCTTTTCCAAATGGGGCATTGATTTCATGCAATGTAAGCCTACCTCAGCCGAGGGGTATGGTTATATAATCATTGCCATCAATTACTTTACAAAATGGGTTGAGGCTATGCCTACCTTGCTGAATGATGGTCGTACTGCAACTCTTTTCCTTTTTAACCACATCATCACTCGTTTTGGTGTTCCACACGTAATTGTCACTGATCATGGTTCACACTTTAAAAACTAGATGATGAGTGAGTTGCATGCCAAGTTGGGTTTTCTCCATGAGAACTCATCCCCGTAGTATCCTCAAGAGAATGGACACATTGAAGCCATNAAACAAAGTCCTCAAAACTATGATCCAATGGATGGTAGGGACCAACAAGACATCCTAGCATCTACAAATTATCTTGGCTCTCTGGGCCTACCAGACCTCAGTAAAAACTTCTACTTGTTTCACTCCTTTCCATCTAGTTTATGGCATAGAAGATATTTTACTAATCGAGTGTGAAATTCCTTCATTAAAACTCAAATTAGAAATCCTTCCCCACACTTCTGCTGAAGAAGAACATTTCTTACAATTGACTAGGTTGGATGAAACACATCATGATGTTTCTCTCGTCAATGAGACATATAAAAAACGAATCAAGAATCAATACGACAAGTCTATCCATCCTCGCACTTTTGCAGAAGGAGACCTAGTCCTCGTTTATGACCAGGCTCATGGAAAGTTATGGACAGGTAATTTAGAACCTCTATGGCATGGTCCTTACATCGTGAAATGTGTTCTACATAGAGGCGCCTACGAGTTAGTGGATTATGACAAAATCTCTCTGGGTGAGCCTTAGAACGGGCTTTACCTGAAGAAGTACTATGCTTAGGACATCTAGCATACATTCTTTGTACACTATTGTATTTTGGTTTTGTGTGTCTTTTTCTTTTGCATCCTTGAGTTTTTTCCTTAGCCTTATACTGTGCCTTGTGTTTTCATGCGTAGATGACATCTTCCTTTCCTATCTTTGTCGGGTTTGTGGATGGTGCTAATCGACACACCCAGAATGTTGCTTCCACAACTTGAGTTATTTACCACTCTGACGATTTGGTGAGTTCCGAAGGTATTTTCTTAGGATAGACAACTAATAACATGGAAGAATATCATGCTTTCATCAGACTTTTAACCAAAGCATCCTCCCTAGGCATTTCTCGCATAATTGTCAATATGGACTCTCAACTCGTGGTCTGTCAACTCAATCGAGTCTACACTATTCGTAATCCTATCTTGGTACGACTCCACCTACGAGTTCACCATCTTGAACAAACATTTGATTTTATTGAATACTGACACATACCAAGAGAACTCAATACCATTTTGGGTTCATTAGCAAATTACATTATGGATAGATATCTCGCATATAGATAAGTTTTCATAAAAGAAATGAATCACATCACATATCATCATGTAAATTAAAACACATCACATAAGAGACATCATCATTTGAAAATCATTTGGCACTGTAAAAACTCAAAAATGTATATATATACAGCATGACTGAAAAATTTTGATTACATCAAAAATGGTACATAGATAGGCAAAATGTGGGTCTTCACACCCATAAACGTTGTCATACAGACTTTCCAATCATCAGGAACATCCTAATCTCCCTGCATCACATTATGCTGCGAGTAACATATCACTACATGGGCTATTTTCCTTAGTAAAGAGTTAAGACTCTCAGACACCCCCACAGTGTTTCTTTGTAGATGTAGTGGTACTTCCCATGAGAGGAGAGATACCCATCGTGAGACTTTGGAGGTTTCTTTCAACCTCCAAGAGACCTCCTACCACTACCCCTTGATCTATTGCTATCTGAGCATCCCCGCAATTACATCCCAGTGCTGGCATATCTACTGGATGTGTTTCTCCTTTATCTGCATGATTAAATGATATGTTTGTTAAATACTCTTCTATGTACTCTAAATTTTTTTTTATAACATTCAAAAATTAAAAAATTAAAAACACTTGACAAGATCAGTTTGGTTTCTTAACTGACGCATCCAAATCCTTGGCTCCTGGAAGAACCAAATACATGCTGCCCCATAAATCTACTTCGGCATATGGAAATTATTCTATCATGATCAATTGGTGTCTCAGCCAAGTGAATATATCATCGGTGAATTTGAACTTTGAATCTGGGCCTAGTCTTGGAGACAGGCTGGTCCACCACTCCATACGTGGTTCTCTCGCTGGCCGTACCGGTAATGAAATATGAGGTTGCATCCCAGGAATTCATTTTAAGAAGAAAAAAACCAAGAATGAACCAGAACCAAACTGCTTTTGCTTCCCTGATCTGCATCTCGTAATCTGTTCCTTCATGTGATGAAGGAACCCTGCGCTCTAGTTAAACAGTGTTGGCTCTAGACACTGTAAACCATAGGCCACTTATGATATTGAAACTAGGTGTGCACTCGTACTTCCCACTATACTCGTAATGGAAAACAAAATGGATCGAAGAGGTAGATCCTTGATATCTTTGATCGCAATTCTGCCACCCACTAGTCTCGCTCCCAGGACACAATGGTTTGCCACATACTCATCCATGGGCACGAGAAGTACCCGTTGTCTGGTTAGAGCTATGGGAGCCCCTATTTTTGAGAGACCAGTTATGAAATACACGTCTTCCAACTCGATGGTAATAAGTTGCATTCCCATCTGGAATCCTTGTTCCACAACATTCCACAACCTGATCATATGCTCAAGAAGAAGGACCTCTTTCTTCATTTTTTGCATTTTGACATATTTGAGGAGACCAAAATCCCTCAATGCAGCTCTTGATTGAGTAATTTGAAAAGCGGCCACATCATCGAGATCATTCTCTCTTTCTTTCCCCTCAAGCATGATCGTTGCCAAAATCACCTGCATCAACAATCAAATTTTTCATTAAAAATCACATTTTTCGGCAATCTTTGGGCAATTTTCAAAATTTTAAAAAATGATTGTTTTATTTTATAAACGACCAACACCCTCTTTTCATGAAAATCAATAAGCCCATACATCCTTACATCGGCCATTGAAACATTCAAAATTTAAACAAAAAAAAACTTCTTCACGTTTTGAGCATGCGCTGGCCATTTTTGGGCAATTTTTCTTGTGGTTTTTTTGATAGCACCCTCATAGCCACTACACCAAAGAATAAACGATCCCTTTATTGAATAAGAGGGTCATTTTCCAAGCAATTCAACACTCTCCCATGGCATTTAGAGGAGTGCTAAGATTTTTGGGCGCTTGGACCGAGCATCATTTTTAAAAAATATTTATTACCTTAAAAGAAAATGTGAACCATGTAAATGAAATAAGGTAAGAAGAGCACCAACCTAGTCCAAACAACGAGGAAAATGGTTGATCGTAGCTCTAGCACCGAGAAAAACAAGATTCACCTCCAAATGGAAAATTCTCCACTGCTACAAATCTTGGCACAAATGAAATGGTAAATGACATTTTCACCCCATTTTACTATTATACATTTCTTTTTTTGACTAAACATATATTTTTTGGGTTCTTTGAAATATTTTGGAGGCCTTATTAATGCCATGGAACGGAGTTTTGACATTATTGACAGGTTTCAGAGAAGTTTCGTTCATTTTTTTATCTTGCCACATTCACAAGCATAGTCTTAGTTCATTCTTAAGCTCAAAAACATAAGAATGTGCCGGGTAAACTTTTATCTCTTTTTTGGACCTGCATGGATAAATGAAAAAGGAACCCCCTAGAGTCTTCTTTAAACTCTTTTCAGACTCTCTAAACGTGAAATTATTGTCGAGTGATCTTGCTTCTTTTCCCACTCGTTAAAAGGTTTGAAAGGGTGTCTTTCGAGTGATAATTTATCTCTTGTTCAGCCTCGCAAGACTAACATTACGAAAAAGGACAACATTGGATTCATCTTTAAGTTGTTTTAAGACTCTCTAAATATGAAAAACCACTGATTTTACCTTCTCTGGACTCGTTAAACAATCATACATTGAAGGGCCCATACGGGACCAAACCCTTACTTCTTCTAGTTCACTAAACAAAGGAAGAGGGACTTATCGAAGGTGAGTCATATTGAGCATGTGTTACCCTCCTTGATCTCATTAAATTAAAAAGAGGTACTCATCTATATGGATGGGGGAAAAATTGAAAGAAGCAAGCCAAGAAGTTTTTGAGAACACTACCAGTAACCCTTACGGTCGCCCTTGAACATGACAATTTGTCTCTACACACATTTTAATCTTCTTAACCTCTTCACTGAACCAATCCTCTGAGTTTCTTTTACTCCTTTGGGTCACCTGACAAAATTCATATCATCCACTACATCATCAATTTTTGGTCCATGTCACATTTCTTCTATTGTGCCTCAGCGTTCAAGGAAAGTATTTGCCTTGAGAGTCAGCCATCACAAATATCATGTTTCAATACCCGTGTCAGTCCATGTTCATTTGAACCACCAATTACATCTTTGTGTCAGTTTCACGTTGTTGATGAGGGATACATAAAGGCCCTCCCTCGATGAGTCTGTTCCTGTTGAATTCAACACATTATCCAGGAGCTAAACTTAGAAACCAGTTAGTACTTTGGGACCTTCATGCCTCAATGGAAGGCCTCCTCATGTCCGACAATGGGTTTACATTATTGACCCCTGATCGGGTGATTCCATGGATGTTCGACTTCATCTCATTCATTCAAATTCGTCGAAATGTACTAGAGTACCTTGGGAATCATTGACATCAATGGTGATCTCCCTCACACAGGTTAACGATTTACCTCATTTGACCGGTAATCAAGTGGTTTCTACCATGTTCGACATCCGGACATCTATTCACATGGTTATATTCGTACTACATCGAGATTGGTAAGAAGACCCTCGGTTTAGTTATCACTCTTATATATACTTTGCCCAGGTTACAAAGGAGTTCTTTTGAACTATGACACATATGTTGTAACATAGATCCACTTTGTATTGGTCATGGCTATGTCTTGTCATCTCATAGATCCATTGTGTATTCTTCATAGCTATGATTAGTTCATGTCATAGGAGTATAGATCCATATTGTATCTTCGATGGATATACCTTTTATCAATATAATTATGGATCTGCAGTGTATTCTATGGCGACCATACCTAAAAAGTCTTTATCACTCAAGCATAGGTATGCCTGCCTTGGATTTGAAACATGTCATAATATTTGTTTGATGGTTGTGTGAAGCTTTTTCCAGCCTCTCTACGTCCATACCCTTGCTCGAAAAAGTATACAAAGTACTTCAATCATCATCGTCTTCTTACTTTGCACTTTGGGGGCCAATCTATTACACATCAAAATCATTCATTGCAATGATGGCTAGTGACATCATTATAAATATTACAAGTGTCGCATATTGGTCGCAAGTGCCACAAACATCTGTTAAGCCCTAATATTGGCTCATTACCCCTTAATTGGGGAATATTAGATTAGTAATGCTATTTTATTTATGTCGTATTTATGCCATTAGTTGTAATTTAGATTAGTAATGTTATTTTAGTTATGTCGACTTTAAGCCATTATACCTTCTAGTCTCCTATATATATACCAAGGAGACATTTTCATTTTGAATCATCTTGTACTTGAACATTTAAGTGGGGTAAAAGGAGGTTTCCCCCTCGAAGAGGCTTA
>SNQJ01S0177037.1:0-19871 GCA_010110895.2 Picea sitchensis | reverse complement strand
TTTATGCGCTGTAATTGTCAAAATCACTGTAGGAATTTTGATTTCTATGTTCAGGGATCTCTCAGACTACTCAGACTGTTCAGACTGTTTAGACCTAGACACTCTCAGCTGCTTGTTCTGGTTTCCATTTGTTTGACAAAACATGTGGCAATTTATTTCCTCTTGTCCAAGCATGAAATCATACAAACACCTGTTCTGATTTCCATTTATTTGACAGAACATGTGGTTGGTCTTTAAACACTATCTAACTATGTATTGTTGTGATAGCATTATGAGATAATAAAATCTTTTTATTTACAAAACAAATTACATTACTTTATTTTCACTAATTTAATTATTTTCATATAATTAAAATATTATTTTAATAAATATTAAATCACCACACTTTTCATATTCTAAATTTCTCTTTTAAATGTTTTTAATCTTATAACACCTTTAAATGTTCTTAATAACCTAAATTTAAATGTAAATTTATTTCACAATCTTAACCCACCCTTAGTGATTAGATTGCATGCACCTTCATGCAATAATAAGAAGAAGATAAGTTAACGAGGAGCATTTTCATATCTCTTTTTTAAGAAGTTTTGTTAGCTATGTAATCCAGTGCTTAGTTCCTTCATGGTGGGTGTATAATGGGTTATGATATTATTGATTGGGTTTTATTATATAATTTTTTTATTATTTAAATTTTTGGTTACTATGAATAACTGTTAATTGTTTTGTTTTAATATTAAAATAAAAATGTTTTTTCATATTAAAAAAGTTCGGTTTATTAAAAAATCAATTGAAAAGAGGAGTATCTATTGTATCAAATTCACTTATAACTCATCTTTGATTTTATTCATTTTAGCAAGCTCAAATACATAAAACATAAGCTTCAATTATTTTATAAACTTAAATTTAAATAAAAATAATAATAACATCCCATCTTCACTACCCACATACCATTATTAGCTTTGGTATCATTTTTAATTAAAATTTTAACTATAATTTTTATATTTGATTTTATTGATTTTAGGAAGACATAAGTTTATGTACTTTTATAAACTTAATTTTAAATAAAAATAACAATAACATCCTACCTTCACTAACTCATAAACCATTATAAACTTTGATATTACTTTAATTAAAATTTCAAATATAATTTTTATAATTATTTAAATAAAAATGTTTAAATATAAATATGGAACAATATCAAAAGCCCATACATAAAATATGGTAAAGTGGTAATAAATACAAATAGGTAAAGCCACATCTCCAATTGTGACCTCGAATTTAATGTCTTCATGACATGTGGATCTATGTTCATGACATGTGGATCTATGTGTACCTCTTTTTGAGTAGAAAATTAGTACAATTATATTAAAATAGTATAATTTTTACATTCAAATGTACTATTAATAGTCTTTTGAGTCTTTCCTACACTTTACAAAAAGATACTATTCAGTGCATCCTGCTGGAATACATCTAATACAACCGAAATTAGAGCTCCAAAAAGGATCTAAATTCTCCAAAAAAGCATACTATGCAAGGATTTGAGGATATGAAAACACCTCGATCCAAGATTGGAAGACTCCTCGCAACTCAAAACTCAGAATACTAAGGGAATATTTCCAAAAGAGAGATGAATAAAGAGCCGCTAATAGATATTTAAAAGGCGATTAAGATCCTCCAATCCTTCAAACCACAAATGAAGCGAAATGATTCCTTCTGGAGATAGTAATGCTTTCTTTGAGAGCCCATCCGCTTCCTTATTGTAATCAAAATAGATGTGAAAGAATTGTATAGCCGAAAACTTTCTTCTCAACATCCCAATTCTTTGTTTCCAGCCTTCTAATGAGCTCACACGCAGATCGCTTTTATAATTTAACCAATCTATGATTACCTTAGAATCTCCCAGGATTTGAAGCTTGTGGATAGACAATAGATTTGCTAAATAAAGAGTTTCCCACACACCCATTAACTCGGCCTTTGTATTAGTTCCCTTTCCATAATTCAAATACCATTTATAAACTATAGAAGTTGATAGTTTAATGATACCTCCAGGGCCACTGCATAAGCCATTTACCTGGGCAGCTCCATCAAAACAGGCCACTGGAAATTCTAGTGGAAGGTCAAGGTTGTTTGTAAGAAGAGAGGAATTTATAAGTTTATCCACAGGTTTCTGAAGGATGCCAAGAGTTCTAATGACAACCGAGTGTACTGAAAGCACCTTTCCTTCAAATATCGCAACATTCCTTTCAAGCCATATATACCAACATGTGAGAGCAACAAGACTTGTTGGAATAGTCTTATTTTTTGTCCAGTTTGAAAGATAATCTTCAAGATCAACCCATCCCAATTTTGACTGATATTTTTAATGGATTTGATTTTTTTACAAATGAGTTTGGTGAAAGCATAATGAATGAACATATGTTCATTTTCTTCACTCACTACTTTGGATAAATGGAAATGCTCAGGTCTCAGCCATCCTCTATGTTGTAATATTTTCCAAGTCAATATTTTGTTCTCCGCTACGAGCCACATGAAAATCTTAGTTTTCAGTTGAATATCCCATTTCCATAAACTTTTACGCCAACCTATAATAGTCTGCAAATTAAGTGTGGAATTTAAGGCCACATAGACATTTTTATTTGAAAGGTAACCTGAAGAGTCCCTGCCTGTCCAAATAAGTTCATATTCATTATTGAATATGGAAACTCCCGATGCTTGAAGCACCCGTCGGAAGCGATCCCACTCCTTTGTCAAGTTGCCTATAAGTTCCAACTCCGAACTGATGTACCAAGTTGAAACTAAAGTATCATGTTCTTGGGGTTTCCAAACCTGTTCTAGAACCGAGACATGCTTTTGACTTAGAGCATTAATAAGTGAATTAGACAAATAGGAGTATGTGCCTAATCCTAGGATTTTGTCCCTACCTAATGCCACATGGTGACCAGTACCAGGCTTCCATCTTAGCCAATTTGTGATCAAAGGTATCGCCTTTAAGAGACTGTTCCATATTTTTGAAGCCAAACTATTTTGAAAAGTAGCTGATCTAAGACAATTTTTCACTGTCATAAACGAGAAGTACTTATCCTTTAGTACTTTTTGCCAAAGTCCTTGTTTAGTTAATACTCTCCAGAAGGTCGATGCTGCCAGAGCTTTACTGAAAGAAAAAATGTTACGAAGGCCCCATCCCCCATAACTTTTTGGATGAGTTAGAGTCTCCCAACGACATAGGTGGTAATGACTTGAATCAACATTCATGTTCCATAGAAAGTTAAATAGTAATTTTCTTAATCGGTGGAGAATGGACTGTGAAACTGAAGCTAGTGAAAACCAATAAACTGGTTGGATTTCTTGAAAAACTTTGCATAATTTATACCTCCCACCCAATGACAACCACCTATAGCTCCAATGATTAATTTTATTTTCAGCTTTGGTTAAGATCCATAACCAGTCTTCCGATTTCTGGAGTCCCTCCTTTAAGTGGTACCAAAGATATTTAAAACCGACAGAGAGATCAGTGAAATTATACAAGAGTAATAACTCGAAAGGAGTAAGTTCTGACTCTGAGAGGCCTGAAAAATGAACTGTCGATTTGAACGGATTCACCTTTAATCCCAAAACCATACAAAATTTATTAATGAGACTCATGATCACCTTCCATTCCTACACAAAAGCATATGTCAGCAGTAAAACATCATCTACAAATAAATGGTGAAGGATTTTCGTAAGTCTGGAAACTTTTATTCTAGATAAGGAACCTTCTCTTTGGCTTGTTGTTAATAGCAGACTTAAGCTCTCCATCACTAGTATAAAAAGTAAGGGTGACAGTGGATATCCCTTTGGGAGTCCTCTACCACTTCTGAAGAAATTCGTGGCCTCCCCATTGACTAGAACTGCAAGAGATGCATAACTCACACATTCCATAATCCAGTTTGTCAAGGACACTCCAAATCCAACTTGGATTAAAATCAAATGCAGGAAATCCCAGTTTACACAGTTGTAGGATTTTTGTAGATCTAGCTCTAGGATAAGAGCTTTTGGTTTTTCTTTTTTATACTTTGTATGCACTCATGTGCAGTACCTATAACATCATATATTTGGCGACCCTCCAGGAAGCCAAACTATTCTTCCGATAGAACCCTTGAAAGTATTGGTTTAATCCGGTTGGCTAAATTTTTTGAGATGACTTTATAAACTAGATTGCATAACGAAATAGGTCTGTAATCCCCAAATTTTTGGGGATTATCCATTTTGGGTATCAGATCTAAAAAGGTGGAATTTAAGCTCCCTGCCATGCGCCCACCAGTCCATACTTCCTCCACTAAATCCAGAAGGTAATCTTTAACTAAATCAAATAAATGTAAGTAAAGTTCCACTGTCCAGCCATCCGGCCCTAAACTTTTGTCTTTTTTGAACAGAGATAGAATCAATTTCAATTTCTGTAAAGTGACTGACGAAATAATATCTCTCACTTCATCCTCACTTATCCATCTTGTAAATAGCCCCACCACCTCAACCTGCCCTACTGATGAAAAAGTATCCGAGGAATTGAAGAACCTCTTGAAATAATTTTCTTCTTCCTCGATAATTGCTTTTTGTCCTTTATGTGTAAAACCAGAATCATATCTACTCTCCCATAAGTGTTTTCTATTTCTCCTATGATTAGCAAATTGATGAAAAAACTTTGTATTAATATCACCACTTGGAACCCATATTGCCCAACTTTTGAGTCTCCATATTTCCTCCCGTGCTTTAAGGATCTTGTTCCTTTCTGATTCGAGTTTGATGAGGTTAGAATCTACCACCAGGATACAATAACCCTCCGCGATCAGCTACAAATGATTTTTGATTTTATCTTCCAGTTTCTCCAGGACCAATACATCCCAGGTCCTAGATTCTTTGGCCTAATTTTTTGTAATTACTTTTAGTTCCTTTAGTTTCTTGATGAAACGACATTGTCTATCTTCCTCCTAAAGATATTTCGGATCCCTCCAGAGTTGATGCACTAAGCTATTGAAGTATTTATCTAGAAGCCACTGAGCATTAAACTTGAAAGGGTAAGCTTTGGGAAATTAAGTGTTCTCCAACTGTCACATAATTTGCGCATGATCCGACAAAAAAGGAAATTCCACCTAGGAGTGATACAATCTAACATTCAAGAGTAAATCCTCCGAAACCAGGTACCTATCCAGTCTTTTAGATATCAACTCTGAACCCGAGAGACCATTACGCCAAGTCAAGGATAATTTATCAGGTTGGACATCTAACAATTTTAGCATTTGGAATAGGGAAATGAAAAAACTTGCTACTGGACCAAAAGAGGCAAAGCCTCCCCGAATTTCTCCATTAAAGACCATAAGATTTAATTTCCCCGCAATCATTAGGATTTTTAATGATAGAAATCAACTGTTTGCGAAAGTAGTCCAATTTTTTTTTATGTTCCAAGCAAGGCCCATACACATTTAAGAAGTTGATCTTCCTTTTAGTAGCATAGATCGAATCTGTTAACAAAATCCCACCACTAGTAAGGAATGGAGTCAAAATAAAAAAAAGGGGATCCCACATCACCAGCAGACCACCTGAAGTACCAACATAACTCACTACAGAAATAACCCAGGATGGGTGAAATCTATGCACAAAAGACCGAGCTTTTTGTTCGTTAACCAAAGTTTCCTGTAGAAACACAATATTTGGTAGGGTTGTATCCAAAACATTCCAGAACAAGGATTGTTTAAGGGAGCCTACAATCCCTCTAAGTTTTAGAGACAAAAATATCATTATTTATCCCTTGCTAGGGCCTTCACTGCTCTAATTTCACCACATTCAGATGAGGAGGGATTCGTGACTAAGGGAGAAATAGATGACACCTGTAATTTATTCCTTTTGCTTCTAGTTTTGATCGGAGAATGTTCTATTCCCAGTCCTCGTGATCAGGAATAGTCCTTAGTAGACTCAGCCTGAGTAGAAAATAGTGTATTAACCTCACCAGTAAAAGTAGACAGGTTGATAACTGCATTCCCAAAAAAAATAGGTAATTGTGTCGAAAGATTGATATCTCGAAGGTAGGGAATCAGGGATTCCAAAATCTCACTTAAAGAGGATTCACCTTCCTTAGATTCCTGATAGCCCAGAAGCACAAAAATGTTCACCAGTAGGGGGAAGGGTCTCTTGTGTGGCTGAGGAGAGGGTAGGTAAATGCTCAGGGATAGGGAGACTCGTCTTATTAGGGAGATGCGGTTCCAAGTCTGGTATAACCCCTCGGTCACCAGTCGTCAAACAAATAGAATAGACCAAGCCCCTGGACAAAAGAAGGTCATGAACACGTAAGGAAGGTGAAAGTACATGCTCATGAATAGGGCACCCCTTCCCCTCCCCCAAAGGCGGATTCAGAGAGGATATTAATAAGTTCAGTATCAGAGAGGCATTCAGGTCAACTTTTTCCATTAATGATAAAGAGTTAAACAATATCGGGCAATAGTATTGTAACTTACCAGTTATATTATCATCTCGTTCCAGTGAGAGAGGTGACTATGTTAAAGGGTGTCTACATTCTGTCCAGAATGAATTCCCCTTCTCTTAGAAATATCCTAGGTCTTGGTGTAATGCCGTATTTTCAGAAACTTCATCTTCTTCACACCTTCCCATACAATTTCTTCTCAGATGTCCCGTTTTGTGACAAATATTGCACCAGAAAGGAATTCCAAGATAGTCCAGTCTCTAGACTATCCTCCTGCCTCTCCAATCAATCTCTAAGAGTTCAGGAAGTCCCCCATGGACGTCCAACTCCACCATTATTTTGCCTATCTTTCTTCTAGAAGCCGAGATTAAGGTATCTTCCATCGCAATAAAGGAGCCTAAGGAGTTCCTGATAGCTACCAGTGTCGCCTCATTCCAAAAATGAAGGGGAATTCCTGGGAGTAAAACCCATAAGTGCTGAAGTTGAAAATATTCTATATCAAGGTTGAAAACTACCCGCCATCTCTTAATCATAAGACTACTGCCTCCTATAACCCACTTTTGTTCCAGAAGTAGAGTCGTGTCTCTAGGATTTTTGCAAATAATGCCAACCCAGCCTTTGGTTAGAAAGACTAACTCATGCTTGTATCCTAAAAGAGGCCTCCAGGTTAAGTCCACCCAATCTAGCAAGGATACCTTACAAAGGAAACTGTAAGAAAGTATTTCAACTATCCACACAATGCCAGATTGCAAGTTTTAGCAAGGCAATCATCTGATCCTAGCACCATCTTATGCACTGTCTTTTTTTCCTTCTACTTCCTTTTGCTAATACAGAGTCTTCCAACCTCCTTTCTACCTTCCTTCGAGCAAGGAGATAAGTTCTTCACCTTACTATGTTCATCCCTCAACAGTGCCTATGTGCATCTCTTGACAGGCAGTGTAAACCCTAGAGGATGTGACAAGTTTTTCGATGAGAATGGAGGAGGACAGGGATTAAGGCATGAGTGAGAAGGAATTGTGAGTAATGATTTGGAGGAGGACGGAATGTAAGAGTCAGATCCCAGACCTGCTGAATGTATCTTGTCAAATAGACTCTCTTCCCTCCAAAGCTCTTCATCAACCACATTCATCAATGTGCTGACGTTAGCCTCTACACCTGGCAGAGTCAAAGAGGCCATGATCTTCCACCTATACCTCCACTATGCCCTACTCCCCATAAGAGTTAAGAGAGAACTGTTGTGAGACATAAAACATTAGGTGTAAATAAAGGCTTAATTAATGGCGTAATAACAACCCCTAACAGAATCCGTAGAAGACTCAACCCCCGAGAAAATCCACTACCAGTTCCCCAAAAAGGAAAACCCTGCAAACTCTTCACTAAACTAGTGAAGTAGGAAAGTTAGGGGACCCTTATACCATGTAAAAGATCTAAATCAAACAAAAAATGAGAAATCGGGTCTCCAAACAGAAGGAGAGAGCTCCGCCATCCTAGAAAGACTCTGATAGTAACCATGAGTTGATATCCAAGACTAAAACTAAAATAACTGGGCCCCGAGGTTCTGAAACACAACAACTAAAATACCTCTGTCACACAATAAACAAGGACTAAATCTAGTGGTATGGGCACCGATAATGGTTCTACTCCAAGTTTAACTGGACTCAGTTAAACTAAAACCCCACTAAAAAATACTGCTACCAAAAGTCAATACCACCTTGCCTTTCCTCTGCCTCTAAGGCTCAACCTTCCTCCTAGACACTAATCACCCGCCATTGTTGTGGCTCTAATTCCCGCCTAGTTGCATAGTTAAAAATCGCCCCGCCATCGATACGATCTATGTGTACCTTGCAAGGTCATGATAATTATTTTTATATTAACCATGAGAACACGGTTATAAATACTTGATGGTGATATAAGTTCCACTTATGTTTTAATTAGTTTATCATTATTAGTCTTATAACATGAGTACATGTGGGGACTGCTCCGTCCATATCAATTTGATTCTTAGTATGTCAAACTAACAAAGGATTTAATGATGATTTATACATTTTCAAAATAGTATTTTGTATGGATCAAGATTAACATTATTTAAGAAGAAAAAAATTCATGATATATATGTATGTATATGTATAAAAATAAGTTATATTTTTATATTTAATTTATATAGTATAAAGATTGTGTACTTTAGTATTTATATATATTTAATTATTTGAAGGTATTATGGTGTGATTTATTTTTATGTCGTGTATATATAAGACTTATTTGATGATAATTCAATTATTTATTATCTTTCATTATGTAGAATGTTTCTATGTGTTTCACAATTCTCTCTTGAGCCACCTTACTCTAGTCTAGATGCACGATTGCTTTGGGATGTTTAGCACTTAAGTGGGGTCGGGTCCCCTATTGCCTCTCCTATTATCTTGGTCCTTAAGTTTCCAATCTGACTTTGTCAGACCCTTTAAAGAACTTAATTAAGTACACTCACTCCAATCTGACTTTGTCAGACCCTTTAAAGAACTTAATTAAGTACACTCACTCATTGTGTGCTTAATTAAGTATACTCATCCATTGTTTGGTTTTATCTTAGGCTCTAAGCCCATAATATAGTGTATATTTAGTTAGGATGTTTGATCTCGATTCCTCCATGATGCAAATCCATTTGGGAATGCTCAATTATGGTTTACATGATTAAATCTTCCATAGACCTTACTTATTTATTGGTGTTAAGTGCATCACGAATTTCTTAGGTTGTATTGTGTTTATATGTCATGGTTTGTGGAATAAAAAACCTTGTTTGAGAAAAATACTTGTGGTTCTCATTCAAAACCCATGGTACACTTCCTCTATACATAATTCTTTTCCCAATGGGTAGACCAACATTCACTTATGCCTACCAACATTCAGTTATGCCTTGAGATCATTTCCTTGCCTATTTATATCACTCATCTCCTCTTTGTAAAGCCTCTTTGAATTTTATTTCCTCCTCTCATTATCTTACAAGTACACAAACGACTTAATGTCAAATCTTGATCTAGCTATCCTACTTTTCTACCATGTTCCTACATTTCTTGTTCTTGTCATTTCCATCACCTGTACATGTATCTCTTGCTTTTGGTGTGGTTTCTTCCTTGAAGGCTTGTTGTTTTGTCACTAGGGGTCTCCATTGGCTTAATATCCTTTCACACCTTAGACGATTCAAATATTTTACCTTAAGGGAGGTTCCAATATGGCTAGGGAAAGAGAGCTACCACATTTAGGAGGCCACTTTGGGTCACCATACAACACTTCATCATGATGTAGGAACATCGCTCCACCTCAACAGTGTGCCAACATTCCAACTCATCAACGCACATTCAAGGAAGGGAGAGGTGCCACCCTCTCATTTTTCCTTCGAGAATCTAAATCGTGATTAAAGCAATTAATGCTGACAGGTTGGTAGAGACAAGTTGTGCCTTTGCATAAGTTGTAGATGAGGTCAACATTAATTGGTTGATGGTAGGGGGTATCTGCATCCGATTTGGACCAGATTTCCATCATTGTAATCTGCCTCATTAGTCAGGCGTTTTGAATGGTGATTAGACACCACTAGCTTAGCTTGGAGGGAAAGGCTCGAGGATCCCCTCTTTTGTAAAGAGATATTTGTATCAGATTTCACGAGGAAGTTTTTAGGGTAAGGAGAGTAAGGAGAGGAGAGATCCGAGACTCAATGGAAATCTGAGCTCACACCCATTGTGAAAAAACATTCATATTAATAGAAAGAGCAATTTTTCCTGCATATGATTCTGTGTGTGTTTCCATGCATTTCATGAATGTTATCTATGTGTGTTTATGTACGCTAGAGATGTATGATATGTTTCATCTGCAGTAGGAAGATATATTTCTCTATCTTTGTTGAGTTTGAAATATCGTTATGGATTATGTAGGCTATGCAAGGAGTTCACAATAGATCATTGGAGGTTCTATATCCAGCACAAGGAGTTCGCATCTGAACTCTGTTGAGTCAGAGAAGAACGTTTCAGGAGGGTGCACCAGAGCGATGAAAACTCAAGGGAAACCTCAAGGTTGTTGAATACCTTAGACGAGAAAATGTGCAGAGGAAGCATAGAGAGACAGAGTCACTGAGAACTCTATAGAGCTCTGCCAGGTGGGCATTGAGTGAGTGCAGGTGTGCACAAAAGAACTCTGTTTCGATTTCAGAGAGACATAAGAGGAGTGTCAAAGAGAAGACACTCGTAGAGTTGTTGAATACTCTGTAGAGCTCTTCTAGGTGGGCATAGAGTGAGAATAAATTATGCTAAGTGTGCAAGAGGGTCGAGGACTTGCCGAAGTCCTGAAGACTGTGACATCGTCCATCGTTGGGTGAATACAGGTGGCAAGAGATAAGGAGATCTGAGAGTTGGATCTCCAGGAGGTTTTCCAAAAGGAAACAAAGATCTTCATGAAATCACGAAGATCTGTTTGAATCCAGATCGTTATATCTGGAAGGGATGCGTGGAAGCAATCCGCATGATTTAGAGGAGAATAACTCCAATAAATATCCAAGGGGGGATAGTGAGAGACTCCCGAAGGTTGGAGTCTGAATAGATCATAACCATCGATCAGAAGGAGGGACAAGGATCGTTGATCCCCACGCCATTTGAGTTCACCGATTCAGAGTTCAGGAACGTAAGAGTTGGTTTTCATGGAAAAAGCCGAAGCCCGAAGCCTAAAGTGCCTTGTGTGGTTGAGTCCCGAGACACAACCCGAGGTCACATGATATAAAGGGCTTGGCACGGAGAGCGAGTGCCACTGCCAACTTTGTTCGAAGGATAAAGAGATGCGGGGTTAAGAGGAGCCACCCTTTGAAGAAAGAGGGACCTGTGATAGAGTTTGTCGGGTTCCAGTAGGGAGCCGAAGAGTCAATCCGACTCAGGTGTTTGAACGATCCTAGACCGGGAGGTTGAGCAACCCCGAAGGAGATATGGGGAGGGGGTCTGCGCTAGGAGTGGTATCAAATCTTGATTTTTTCTGTAGAGCATGGGAAAAGGAGAGGCGGTGAAAGGAGATACTCTGATACCAACAGGAGTGGTATGAGAGCACATAATTTATTTCTGTAGGCAGGGAGACAAAGTGCGATACTCTATGGAAATTGTTGCAAGGTGTGCAATAGATGGTAAACAAACAGGTGGGATGCAGTTGAAGCAAGATGGTTGTTGAAGGTCATGAGCGCGGTCGAGGAGAAGTCTTCTCGTAGAAAAGAAAAGCGGAGCTGGACAAGGAGCTCAGTGAAATCCAAGAAAAAATGGAGAGGCTAGCTTTTAAGATGCAGCAGGAAGAAAATGTACGCTGGAGATACGAGTGGACTTTGAAGAGGACAACTAAGTGGCATGTTCGGAAGTTGTTGGCCAGAAGGCAACAAAAACGATTGAAGAGGTGTCTGAGGGAGGTTGAAACCCTCAGTGACATAGAGAAAGTGGTTTACATTTGTGAACCCGAGAGTGGAAAAAGCCTAAGTAATGAGGAGGAGAAGAGATTAATGGAGGATCTCGTGAACTACTAGGAGGGCAGGACAAAACTTTCAGATTTCTAGGTGGGAAATAAGATGAGATCAGTTGATCTCATATACTGCCAGGAGGGCAGAGGAGAGATCCCATATTTCTAGGAGGGCAAGGGAGGAGAGATGAACTCAATTGGGGGTTCATATCACAAGGAGAGATGATGGAGGAGGATCAGAAATGCATTATGATTATTGGGGGAATTCAAATATTCTTTCCAAACAACCAATTAGGGGACAATGCACATGATGAAAGTGCAATAGAGGAAAGACAACAAGCAAGGGTTGTCAAAGAGGAGGAGAAGGACCAGACACTGATGTCCACCCAACAAAAAAAGAGGAGCACACAGCTGAGTTGATCACTCAATGTGAGATGGGTTTGAAGATGTTGGAGTATTGGTTGGACAATCCAAAACTAGAATATGGCTGCCAGGAGACAGTCATGTTGGGTATGTGTTATATTCTTTGCATGTGTGTGTGTGTGGGCGTCGGATATGACAAGCTGCGTCTGTGATCCCTCATTAGTAGTGCTCTCTTTGTGCCGGTTTGCTTGGGCACTTTCCCAAAGTGGGTATGCCCCAGCAATTCTAGCGACTTCAGGCGGCCACGAATTTTGTTTTAGTGGTTTGCTATTTTTAGCGATTTTGCACTGCACTTTAGCAGTTTACTATAATATGGGTTTTTAGGGATTACTTTTTGGTATCGAAAGGGAATACACCTAAAAACATTGTATATATATTAATATAGTGAATGGTGAAATTTGATATAATGGATATAAAGAAAGGTTTTTTCTCGATTGAGGGTTTCCTGTATAAAATATCTGTGTACTATGTGGACAAACCATTGATTAAATTACACATTTTCTTAAGAATCTATATGCATTAGCTTTACTTCACAGGTTTAAAACTTTACATGTGGTATCGAGAGCTCATTTTGTGAGGAGGGACTCGCTTTTGTTGAGCTTTGTCTGATCTTGATAGATCAAGTTTAGCTTTGGTTACGTGATAAAGCTTGGTTTAGTGGGAGCTTTGTAGTGGTGATTTGAGTGCGAAAAGAGGAATGGTGAGTTCTTCCTAGAATCGATATTGAGAATTTCAACGGTAAAAATTTGAGCTATGGAAGTTGAAGATGGAGGACCTTCTTGTAGACAAAGAACAATGGATCATTGCGGATCCTGGTACACAACCTATTGGTTCACAAACTAATGGTACACAAACTAATGGTACACAATCTATTGGTGCACAAACTACTAGTACACCACCCTCTTGGTATGTGAAGAGATTGAGAAGTTGGATAAAAGAGTAAGGAGTACTATTCGAGTCTGCCTGGTAGATTTGGTGTTGATGAATGTCTCGGGAGAATCTATAGCCAAGGAACTATGGGATAAGTTGAAGAATTTGTATCAATCAAAGTCCACAGTAACAATATTTCTTAGAAAAGTTGTATCATCTTAGGATGGAGATGGAGATTACGTGTGTGAACATCTAAATGCCTTTATTACTACGAGTAAGTCAACTTGGCTTTCTGTTAATATTACGATTGCGAGGAAGATAAGTGTATTACTTTTATGTTCTTTGCAGAGACTCTTGGGACAATCTAGTTGTAGCAATGGGTAGGTACCACTCAATCTACATTTAAAGTATGAGGATGTAGTTGCATCCTTGTTATCTAAAGAGATGAGGCAAAAAGCATGGATGGACACAACACAGATAACTTTATTTGTAAGAGGGCGTGCAAGGGCAGAGCTAGTAAGTCTTTGGGGTGGAGATCTAAATCTATAGATATATCTAAGTCTCAAGAAATCTTTGAGGGAAATGTTGGAAGTGTGGTAAGCAGGCATTATAAGAAAGATTGCAAGTCTAAGAAGGTTGAAAAACCAAAGGGATCTCATGAGTACCTCTTCCATAGAGGAAAAAACCTCCAATGAAGAACGAGGTGATGTTTACCTAACATCTACAAAATTTTTACATGCATCTGATTGATGTATGGTTGATCGACTCATGTGTGGCATACCATATGAATCCTCCATCGGGAGTGGTTCTCACAGATGTGAAAAATATGATGGTGGTGATGTATTCCCTAGGAGATAGGCTTCGACAACAAAAATCATGGGGCGTGGAAGAGGGGTTAGTTGTTGCTAAAAGATGGAAAGATTAGAACACTCCATAGTGTTCTGCACATTCCAAAAACTTTCAGGGAGCCTAATATTTGTAAGCAAGTTGGATGATGCAGTGGATACTATATTGGAAAAGAACACTTGCAAGATGGTACAGGGAGCAATGATATGGTGAGTTGATTGTGGAACTCTATATACAAGTTGAATTTGGGAAACACTTATACTAATAGATGTATGCTGAGTTCTATTGTCCTTGAAAGCGGAACAAATAACAAGGAACAAGGAACAATATCATCCACGAAAAGACCAGTCTTTGTGGAATCAAAGACTAGGGAATATTGGAGAAAAGGGCCTTCAAACACTACATGGTAAAGGCATGGTTGAAGGTATGTCTAGTCACACTCTGGATTTTGATTTCTATGAACATTTAAACATATGGTAAACAAAATCAAAGAAAGATTCCATTTGGTGCTACAAGAGCAAGGGGATCTTAGAGTTGATACAGTGATGTGTTTGGACTTTATTCCTATTCCATCACTGAGTAAATCTATGTATTATGTTTCATTCATAGATGATTTTTCAAGGAAAACATAGATTTATTTTTAGAAAGAAATTTGAGGTATTTAATAAATTTAAAAGTTTAAAGAACATGGGCCAAGGAGAGCCAGGTATTTAGAACAGGTGTGGTAGGAGAAATGCATTGGAAATGAGTGAAGAATCACAGAAGTGTGGTATATAGGATCAGAGAGAACTACTCTTTATACACCTCAGTAGAATGGATTTGGAAAGGATGAACAAGACACGATGGAAAAAGAAAGGAGCATGCTCAGCAGTGTAGGGTTAGGACAATAATTCTAGGAAGCAAAGTAAATGCAGGCTGCTACTGTGAATGCTCCAATATGCTGTAGACAACAAGTATTCTAAAGCTCTCTAACATCTTAGAGTGTTTGGTTGTGATGCTTGTGTACATGTTCCAAAGGAAAGGAAATAGAAGTAAGATGGATAAAAGGCTGAAAGTGTATCTTTATTGGTTATAAAAGATGGTGTGAAAAGATTAAGCTTTGGAACCCAAAAATGAAGAATTGTTCACGGTCGAGAGATGTTTTTTTCGGAGAGGTAAAAGATGTGTCAAACAGGAATTCCCACCAACACAATGCAAAGGCAGACACGAGAGAAAATAGAGCTTGAGTTGGATGATGCAAAATCTTAATCAGCCTGAAGAAGAGGAAGCGAGGAAGAAGAAGAAGAAGAACCTCATACCCAGTGTTGAGGAGATCAATGAGAGATAAAGGAAACAGAAAGGTATAGTCCACGATTTTTCGTTTAATTTTGCTTTATCTAATACTTGATGATGATCCCATAGCTATGGGGAAGTAGTGAATTAGGATAGTATATTTCTGGAAGATAGCCATGGTTGAAGAAATGGATTACTTGTATAAGAATGAGGCATGGGATATAGTTGAGTTGCGGATGGAAGAAAATATATTGGTAGAAAATGGTTTTTAAGAAGAAGTTTAATACACAAGGTAAAGAGGTGGATAAATACAAATCTGGTTAGTAGAAAAAGGTTATTCCAGGTGGGGAATGGACTTTGGTGAGATTTTTTCTCTTGTTGCTTCATGTAGATTTCTTCTATTAGATTTATTTTATCTATTGCTATTGCTTTTTGATCTTGAAGTGGAGCAGGATGGATGTGAAGACATCATTCCTACATGGGGATCTAGAAGAAGAAATCTACATGAAGCAACGAGCTTTGTAGTGAGGAAAGAAAGAGCTGGTCTGTAAGCTAAAGAGTCGTATATGAGTGCGAAACAATCACCTAGGATGTGGTACCAAAAAGTTTGACACATACATCCTTGGATTGAGTTTTGTAAGAAGCAAAGTGATCAGCATGTATATTCCAAGCGGTTGGTAATCACTTCATTTATGTAGTGTTGTATGTTGATGACATGTTGTTGGTAGGAAATAACATGGATGTTATCAAAGGAGGTGAAATCAGTATCCTCAAATTTGACATGAAGGATCTGATGCTGCTAACTTCATTAGGAATGGAGATTACAAAGAGATAGTGCAAGCAGGGAAACTACAGTTGAATAAAATGTTGAGATAATAATGCGGTTTAATATACATGGAAATGGCGGGTCAGGTTCCTATTCCTATAGGTGTAAGTTATCTGCCGGTCGGTGTCCCCGAACACATGAAGAAGAAAGGGACATGTCCCATGTTCCATTATGCTAGTCACGGTTGGCGGTTTGATGTATGAAATGGTCTATACTAGACCATACATTACACATGCAATAGTATTTTTGTGTAGGTATATGTCAAAAGCAGGGGAGGAGCATTGGACAGCGGTAAAGAGTGTCTTCAAGTATCTTCATGGCAGTGCCGGTTATGGATTGTGCTACCAGGAAGGAAGCGAGTTAGATGAGTGTTGGACATAGATGGCTTTGTTGATGAAGACTGAGCTAGATATTTGGATCGCATAATATCTACAAGTGGGTATATATGCTTTACAACCTATTTTTAGGAACAATGGAGTTGGATAGCAGGCAAAAGATAGGGTACATGATGGCACTCTTAACTTCTAGAAGTTGAATTGCAAGACCACTCTCATGTACAAAACAGAATTATGATTACAAAGTTTGTGTTGGAATTATTGTGTTAGTACACGAAACAATGAGATGGAATTGTGGCAGTCATAGTGCAATCTTCACGGAAAGAACCACAGTTATCATTGAACCGTCATATTGATGTTCAATATCACTTTGTGAGACATGGTTGAGGAAAACAAAGTGTTGCTGGAAAAGGTTGACCTTTCCAAAGAGATGACTGCGAGATTCATTGACAAGTCTGTGAGCACATAAAAGTTCTCTTGATTGTAGAGTAACAATGGGCATTGCTTCCATGGATTGACTATATAATCCCGGACCCCACGGATGCAAAAGAAAACAATAAGTGGGAGAATGTTGGGTATGTGTTATATTCTTTGTGTGTGGATTGTCCCGGACTTGACAAGCGCTGGCGATCCCTTGTAGTAGTGATTTTTGTGTCATGTGTGCCAGGCGATTTCCCAGGGGGGTCTAAGGCGGTACCCACGAGACCAGCATAACGTTCGAGGGAGCGCCTAAAATTTTGATTTGGAAGGTTTTTTCTATTTTGGATTTTGCTATTTTTAGGGTTTACTAAAATAATCCACGGTTTTAGGGATTGTTTTGGCATCTACGTAATACCTAAAACATTGTATACAATATAGTGAATGGTGAAAATCGTTATAATGAATATAAGAAGGTTTTCTTGGTTGAGGGTTTACGGTATAATATCTCTGTGTACTACGTGAATGAGCCATTGATTAAATTACGTTTTTCTTAAGAATCATACATTGCTTTACTTCAAGGGTTTAAAACTTACAAGTCGTACATGTCGGAGAGAACATTCCAACAAAATTGCTCAGAGAATTTCCAGCCAGAGAATTGAACAAGATTGCATGCTTGAATCCTCACAGGTAGAAGAGTGAGAAGGATACCCGGCATGAGGAGCAGCTGAATGAAGCTGCAATTGAACCAGGACAAGAGGAGCTGACAAAAGATAATCTATCAGAGGAAGGCGTAGGCAGCTCAACAACTAGAGTGTGGTGTAAACTAATGCACCATAGAAGAAAGAAAACAATATGGGGGATCAGGATGATGTTCCCTTTGATGTGTATAAGTATGAGGAAGTGCAACAAAGAAGAATGCCAAAGAGCGAGCCAACATAGCAGTTGGAAGAGTTCATTGAGGAGGTAAGGAGGATTATGTTAATGTTAACACAAGAAACTGCAAGCAAGCGAAAGCTGAGCAGAAGAATCCCTGCAAGAGCAACAGGGAAGCAATAATAGTAGCAACAAAATAGAGGAGCAGTAGGACAGATCCAAAGGAAAGGAGATTTTACAGGATCAGATTTCAACATTGGAGTGAAGGATGCGATGAGCATGAAGTTCATGATTTTCCCCAACGTTGGGTATGATGCGAGAACATCGTTCCACCTCGGCCGACCATAACATTCCATCTCATCAACATGCATTCAAAGGAAGGGAGGCACCACCCTCTCATTTTCCTTCAAATCCTAAAGCGTGATTAAGGAAATTAATGTTGACAAGTTGGTAGAGCCAAGTTTCTCCTTTGCACAAGTTGTAGAAGAGGTCTCCTTAAGTGGTTGTGTTAGAATTGATCGCATCACGATTTAGATATTATTTCCATCACTGTAATCTGCCTTAGTAGTCGAGTGTTTTTGAATGGTGATTAGACACCATGGCTTATCTTTGGAGGGAAAGGCTCAAAGGATCCCTCTTTGTAAAAGATATATTTGCTCCAGTTCATAGAAGTTTTGGGGGGGGAGAGTAAGGAGAGGGAGAGGCGAGACTTCCCGGTGGAAATCTGACTCCACCCATTGTATAGACATTCCGATATAATACAAAGAGTAGTTTTTTCTTGCATATGATTCTATGTGTGTTTCCATGTTTCATAGATATTATCTATGTGTGTTTATGTACATTGTAGATGTATGATAGGTTTGATCTGTTGATTAAGGTTGGATTTGACCATTGATGTCAACCCTTGAAGAAATCCGTGCTTACAAAGGTGGGTAATGGACCCAAGATTGTTTGATGTAAGAATGACTCATTATTGTCTTGTGGTTTAATAGGATAGAAATTATAAATGGATGAAATCAAAGTGTTCCCCATATGGTGAAATCCCTCATGGGAAGGCGGTTTCTTGATTAAGTTATCTAAGTATGGTTAGAGAACCTATTCTTATTTATGGAATAATAATGAGATGAAGGTAAGTGATGTTTTCATTGAAACTACAGGAAGCGGATGATTCTTGTCATACCATTTCGATTGGTATGTGGAGGCGTCACATAACTCCTCACGGTTAGAGAGTTATAGCCATGAGAAGTTGGAGAACCCGGGTTTTGGAGTAATGGACTAAGTTTGTTTGATGGATAATGGTATGAGTTTTGATATATTTTTTAGGTAATACTATTCTATATGGATGGGTATGAGTTTTGATATATTTTTAGGTAATACTATTCTATATGGATGATACATGTCATTCCATTTCTGGTGGTATGTGGAATGTCACATAACTCCTCATGGTTTGAGAGTTATGGCCTTACGAAGTTGGAGGACCCTCTTATGTCATCTAGAAGCCCCAAAAGGTCAAAGTAGTCAAAATGGTTTAAGAGATTTTAGAAGGTAAATAATAAAGTCAATTGATGAGTGTACTATAATTCAAAGTGAATACAAAATAAATTATTTAAATAATAATTTTAATGGAGAAATTAGAAGTGGGTTAACCCTAAAATAAGGAAAGTGGACAAAGTGACCTAGAAGATGTTTTTAAGGAAGCTACTTGAAGAGTATAAATAAGAGGCAAGACTCTCTCATTTTAGAAACACTTGAGAATATTGAATACCTATAGGTGTTTGAAGTAACCAAAGGATATATAAGCTGAATTTCTGAGGGAAGATGAAGAAAAGAAGGCCATAATTCAAGGAAGGATAAATTCTTTTGATGTTGCTTTCTAAGGTATGTTATTTACAGGTCATCTCACCATTTTCGCAATAAATTTTTTTCTAGAATGATTCAGACTGTGAAATTTATATTCCATTGAAGAAACATATCCAAGTATCTGTGGTAAAAAAATCATCTTGTGGGTCGTTGTATTTTTGGAGTTACAATCCGTGGAAAATAGGGTTTGTGGCTAGTCATGAAACTAGTCAAAAACAGGTGTTTC
>SNQJ01S0177036.1:0-19871 GCA_010110895.2 Picea sitchensis | reverse complement strand
TGAAATGTCGAGCTCGACTAAGTTATCATCTAGATCCTATCCTGCTCACTTGATCCAGCCTCAGCTCCTTTCTGTGATGTTGATGGGGATATTTCTATACCTTTGTCGGCCCCATGTGTTTCTCTTAGTTGTTGTAGGAGTTGTCTCATGTCTGCAAGCTCCTTCTGAATCATGTCCCTTTGGCACTGAGCATCCTCAAAATCCTTCGTTGTTCGATCCTGGACCATTTGGGCCACAAGGTCCACATCATCATCTATGATCATATATTATGGTGGTGTTATGCGCGCCTTAGCTTTCTTGTGTGCACCCCTTGTTTGTATGAATAGCCTTGCTCCTGTTGAGTAGCACTTGATGTGGTTCCCAGTGTTATCTCAGTCTGTTTCTCCTTTTCATGTGGAGCCTGGGTGTTTTTATTCTTCCTTGCCTGAGTACCTATCTTGGACACACCCCATTTCTTCTGTTGTGCCAGGTTTTGACCTGTCCTTGGATTCTTGGGCACCATTTTGTCTCCTGTGGGTGTCTATTCCTTCCCTGCATCTACCTCCTTATCTGCGGGCATCTCTTGATTCAAGACTGGAATCCTCCAGTCATCATCCCAATCCTAGATGGTCATTTCTACATCCTCTTCCGAGATGCAGTAGTTCATTTGTAGCCATTAGTTGTCCGGATCCTTTCGTGCTTGGATCCACATTATATGCATGGTCACTTTGAAGTTGGCTATTCCCTGATACTGTGCGACCACCTCTAGTGTAATCCGCCAAGTGTTGGCAATGCTTTCCTGCAAGTCATTGTAATATCCTTCAAACATGCTTGCATTCACCTTTTTTTTCTTGGGGTCTTGAGTGATCCCCAACAATAGATATCGATCAGCGTTGTGTGGCCAGGATTGGGTCTTCTGGAAAAGAATGAATACTTAGGCTCCTTCCATCAGACCAAGGCAATCATGATGAGTAATACGAGATAGTGAAATTATATCCCATATCTTATTCATCCTTCGGTCTTCCAAGAGCAGTTCAACCAAATCGGGCTGATGAGGTGTGGTGCCCTCCGCCTGATGCTATGGATTCGCGAAAACCCAATGAGGGACTTCCTCCTTGACATTTCTGAGTAACTTGCGTATATGATTTTGTGTCCATCCTTTTGGATTTAGTCACTAGTATTCTTGATTATGATTTGTAGACCCTTTTTGTACCATAATTCTTATTCATTTCCTCTTCCAACGCTTTCTCCTTCATCTTGTCATCCAAAGGCTGGTAGGTGTCCCTATGATGGAATCCTTGTGATGTATGCAATGAGCTCTATGTCTATTGAGCCATTGTTCAACCGAGGTATCCTCAGTGGGTTACTTCCATCGAACAGCGGCGTAGTTGTTTTCATGTTGGCCCTCCCAAAGTGTGGGATGTCAATGGGCCACAGAATCGGTTTGGCTAGTTTGGCTGCCATTGGCTTGGTTGGTTAATTGGTTTGCCGAAGGGTCCTATAACCACAGTCTCTAGATAAATTTTCTTGGAAAAATCTAGAAAATTGTCTGTGTCCGTCACATCATGAATGCAGTCGCAATTTCTCCATGTGGCCTAACATGTTGTTTGCGATCACGATGACCATACGGAATGTCGCGGCAAGACTATCAGTTGTGTTAACACCTTGCGCGGTGACCTTGGTACTAGTTGTTTTCCCTTCCGTTGTGGTGGCTGAATCAAGGTCCCAGGCTCCATTGTTCTCTCTTTTGCATACTCCTCTGGTCAGCCAGTGAAATATTCCACTTCTCCCTCCTGTGGATGTTCTTATGTGGTTGTTTTTTATTCTTCTGGTGCAACCTTTTCTTTCTGGTTTGGAGCCATCCCACTGTATTTCGAGGCTTCTTCAGGGTTTTTTAGAGCGTGTGAGATGATTTCTGCATCCCCTCAACCCTGTGGCCATGTCACATACGGAACATCAATGTCCATGTACTTGGGCCTTCACAGTGTCATATCAAGAGGCGGGGATTTAGATCCCATGTCGACAACTTCTAAATTTGAGATGGTTTTGCTTCCCACTGTACGGTGGGTCAGCGTTGCTTCAAGGTCGTCACGCAAGTCTATTTCGGCTCTCGGTTTGGGTAGTGCCATGGTGTTAAGGATGTTGTCCGCTAAACTTAGTGGCCTATGTAACCTCTGCAAACTCCACTCTATGCTCTGTATACTCTATCGCTCTATTATTTTCTCAATTTCACAGCCAACCCTTTTCAATTTATGGCATGCTTCCCTTATATGAAAATGGGTTCAAACTTCTAGGAGGCGTTACCCAAATTGTGTTTAATTGTGGTGCTTCCATGTACTTTCCATTGAATTCCCTGATTGTCACAAGTTAGCGAAATTAATGTGTCTTTCCATCAATCATTTTTGTCATTTAAGTTTGATAGCAGTCCTCTGTTGGCGTTTATTTGGCATACCCTCCATTCTTGTTGTTTCTTCTTTTTAGCGATCGTTGTTCCTTTCTCCGTCGTGCTAGCATTTCTTAGTGCATGCACTCATTCTCCGACCTGGTATCTCATGTGTTTGTGTGTGTGTGTTTCCAAGTGCCAAGGGTCGACTATCCTAATACATTTTTAGTCGGCTCCCATTGGTCATTCCTATGAGTTTTATTCCTCCTAAATCCTTCAATTATACAGCTCAGGTCATGATAGCCTTTACTTTGTATGGTCCTAACCAATGCATTCTCGGTTTTCCCTAGGTGTTGAAGGAATTTATTGTCATACATGAATAAGTCTCCTTCCTTGAAATATTTTCTCTTGATATGTCTGTCATGCCATTTTCCCTCACTTTGGACTTCTTGGTGAAACCCTCCTAGAATCCTATCTTCCTCCATGATCATCAGTTGATTTAGCCCTTCCTGTACTATGCCCCGCACTGTCATATTTTTAATTTCTGCTATGTGTAAACTAGGTACCAAAATTCTAATGGCATAACGCTTCTTGTCCATATACCAATATGATTGGTGTATGTCCTGTCAACTTATTACATGTGTAATGGTCATGTAAATACCGGTACTACTGGTATCTTCAAGTCCCAATCATCCCTATTAATGTTGTTGATCTTCGTCAATACATTTTTCGAGGATCTTATTTAAGGCTTCCATTGTTCCATTTGCTTGAGGATGATATGGTGTAATCTATTGATGCTAAATTTCAAACTCCTCGGTCATATCCTTAATAATGTTGTTTATGAAGTGGAGTGCCTTGGTCACTCATCAAAATCCTTAGACGGCAAATCTGAAGTGATCCTTGCTCAAGCAGGTGTGATGTTGTATCTTCATTGTAGTCTTCTACTAGTGTTGCTTACGCCCATCTTGTCGGGTATTATGTCGCCATGATAATGTACCTTGCTCCTGAACTTTTTGTTGGTGGGTTAGTGGTCCCCTAAAATCTATTTCCCATTTTATTGAATACCTTCAAGGTTACTTGTGGTCTGAGGGGCATCTCGCCCCTTCTATTAGGTTTATCAACCCTCGACATACATCACATTTATGCGGTAGTCCTTTGAGTCTTTGGCAGATGGTTGGCCACCATAGTCCTTTGTGCAATACCTTATGCACGGTGGCTTTACTGCATAATTTCCTCTTGCTATTCCCTCATGGGATTACTGCCAGAAATCCTTGGTCTTTCATGTCACACATATTCTAAAGATGTTATCCACACCCATTTTGTATAAGTGTCATGCAATCAACTAATAGTCTGAAGCCCTGACTAACAGGTTTTTCTTCTGTGTAGTATTGAATTCTTGTAGTGCGGTCCTTGTACTCAATTACTGGATGATCTCTGCAAAGTATTCGCCGGCTGGTTAGTTGAAAATAGTTGTGTGTGAGGGAAAGAAATGTTCCCTCTAGATTCATGGGTTCCTCCTCATTAGTGATCCTCGACAGGTGATCAAGTCCTGCGTTCAACTTTCCCAGTTTGACTATCACTTCAAAGTCAAATTCATGGAATATCAATAGCCATCCACAAATTCTCCCCAACATTAGTTTGTTGATGAGGTATTTGGTGGTGATGATAATGAACATATTAGTGCTTTCCAATAAATAATGTCTGAATTTTTGGAGCGCATAGACCATAGTTAAGCCTTCCCTCTCTGTGGTGTTGTAGTTCTACTCGTTCTATGGGTTTTACCCGCTGTAAAATGTTATAGGATGGTCCATTTATCCATACGGTTGTGCTAGAATAGCTCAAGTGTTATGGTTGATGCATTTACATGTACATAGAACTCCTTGTTCCAATATGAAAAAATTAAAATCGGTCCCGTTACCAATTTATGTTTCAAGGTTCCCAACTCCTTCCGACAGTCCTCATTCCATTGAAAATTTATGTCTTTTCTCAACAATTTCTCCATTGGCACAATGATTTGCACATACCCCTTTAAAAATTTCATGTAATATCGTATGGCCCAATGTTGCTCTCAATTAGCAGACTATTTTTGGTGGTGGTAGGTTGTGAAAATTACTGCAATCTTAGTAGGATCTACTAGAAAGACTTTATTGCAAACTATATGGCCCAATAATATCCAAAAAATGTGTTCCAAAGATGCACTTATTGATATATTAAGCGATATTTGGCTGGTCGAGAGTCTAGACTAGGGTCAAACATTAGCTAAAAATAAAAGTGCTCGGAATAAGCTTCAAAATAGACAAGTGCATAGGCCTTGTCCTCACGAGATAATGCAACTTAGATAGGTTCAAGCGGACATCGAGATGATTGATATATTGTGTTAGGTTTTTCAAAGCTTGAGACAAAATTTTTGTGATTGTATACAGGTCCATTATGAGCTGACATTAATAGTGAAGCCCATGACAGTTTAGTAGATGTTAGCCCGTGGAAGGTGTTGAGTTAGCGGTCAGTGGAAAACACGTGGACGAATATATTTGAGACACATGGCATCCTTTTGTCAAATTGGGTGGTGCCACGTGGCTGAACATGAAATTGCCACGTGGCACCTTGTTGTATGTGCAAATTTTTGTTGAGTCAGCGGGGTTAGACCACGAACCTCTCCTGGCGTGGGAACACTTTAGCCAAAGTACAGGCTACCACTATACCACACGATGCTTCTTACAATGTAATGGTTCAAGTTATATTTAAATGTATTGTGTGTTAAATATGGCACGGGGTTTGGGATGGGGCTTAGCTGACCCGGAATTTTATCGCGGCAACCATACGACCATACCACACAGATCTTTTGCGTGGGAATCAAAACTCCAAGGATTCTCCCCCCATCATGTGGCACTTGTCACATATCTAACCGTTGCAACGGGTGCCAACATTTGCGCGGGACGTGGTCACATTGGAAAACCACGCATCCAACACCTCCGCCGGTTTGGGTGCTAAGTCCCCTAATTGTGCGACATTTTGGTGAAAATTGTGGAAGATGGCACATGTGCTAGGTTTAGCTGCCGGGAAACACCGGCCAGGTTACTCCATAGAGGTGTGAATGGTGAACCAGAGAAATCAAGCTTGAAGGAGGAAAATTGTGGGAGGTCTATCTTCTTCATTTTCTGGCCAAACCAGGTTTTGAAAAACCCCACCTAGGGTTTTTGGATGTTCTGATCCATTGGTACAGGTTTCAAGGGAATTTGTAGACTTATATTTTAGGTTTTTCTACAGGGAAGTTCCAGAGAGCTCCAAGGATCCCAGGGCCACCAATGAAGGAGTCCATGTCCAGGGGAGCCAAAGTACATTTTCAGTGACTGAGTAGTCATTCTTGGCTAATTGATATTCTTTGAAAACATTGGGACATGTTTCAAAGGAATTTGAGTACTTTTACAATTGAACTGGCTACAAGTAATCTTAGAAAGGAATCTCAGGCCACGGTAGAAGAGGTCTGTGGATAGTCCATATTACTGTTTTCGAGATCAGCAGTCATTTTGGTGTTTTTATTGTATTTTCCAACCCAATGAATTACAGTCCACTAAATCCATTGGGTTAGTGAGTAACTTAATGAAATAAATTAGACAAATAATCACAGTCCTAGTCAATTGATGTAGGCTTAAGGAGATGTAGCCCAATTGGAGGTGAACTCCTTTATCATGTTGTTGTTGTTGTGAGTTTGATGGTTATTATTTAGTGCAATTTATATTTTGTATTATTTGAACAACATAGTTAACCCCAAAAGGTCACAAAGTGCACTCAGGAAAGAGGGTCATTGACCAATGTTGGGCATTTCATCCAACCACTCATCCACAACATATGAAGCAGTTGGATAAAAGGCCCGACAAGAATGGAAGAGGAGATTCCATCATCAATGTAGTCAAGATGATTCACAAGAAGAGGATTTTCAGCAAGAAAAGTCACCATTGAATTGGCTTAGTAAGAAATGGTTAGATTTATTAAACAAGTAAGGCTTGCATTTATCTATTTGTAGATGCACATTTCATCCTTATGTATTCAATTTTTTTGAAAGTATGACAAGTTGCAGCGACTTATCCGCAACTTGTATGATGCAAGATGCATGAGATGTGAGTTGTGAAGGCATTCTTCTTGTTGCACAACCGCCCGGGGGGATGTAAAAGATGGGTATGATACTCCCTTATTGCAAATGTATCTTTCATTTCATCTCTTATGTACCCCCATGTTTTGGGTTTATGTACTTATGTTTTACTTGAAGGAGAGTTGAAAAGCTATGCATAATGCATGTGTTTTTGTGTGTGTGGAAACAATGAACTTGGTGATAGTTTCATTATGAATGAATCATGAATGTAACATGGTTTTGTATCATGAACGTCGACTTTTTATGGAATCGATACGTTTCCAGTAAGGGTGCAAAACTTGTGTCGATGTTGTCTTAGCGACTATGTTGTGTCGATCATGTTTTTGAAGCCCTCGTTTAGTCAATGGTGTTTTATTAAACTTGAAGCGTGTGATACACCAAGATGCAGGAAAATGCCATGTACTTTGATGATGTAAAAGATGTGATATTTATGGCTTTGAAGAGCAAAAGAGTTGGTTGGAATCATTTACTTTCTTGTATAAAGTTTTTTTTCAAGATTGATAGTTTTCTTGGTTTGTGACAAGATGTCGCAGGAAAGTGTTTTGCAGCCATTGTAGAGTGAATTGTTTTGACGCCAAAGAGTTCGTAAGAGGGACTTGATTCTCGATGGGAAGGTTGGCAGTATTCCAAACACAAACAGGGCAATTACAATTGTGTGACGGAGAGCGATGGTTGAGGACATAACGGATTCGTTAAAGGCTATGTCAAGGTACCCGGGTGATTGCCAAAAATAATTTTTGAGTAGCAAATAGAATAGTGGGTCAGCAGCAGCCAGAGAACAGTGGTTGAGGGACATAGCCAGTTGCAGTGCAAGGCATGTCAAGGTACCTAGGTGATTGCCAAAAAGACTTTTCAAGTAGAATCAATTGATAGAACTTGTAAGAAGAATAGTATTGAAGCTCAGGAGGACAATCATCAGCTTTCGTGGGACTGAAATCCATTCAGTGGGAAGGAGTGATCAGAATCTGGACCAGGGATCAAAAATTAGCCCAAAAATAAAATTGCTCAGGATCGCTTCAAAATAGACAGGTGTGTAGGTATCATGCTCACAAACCCAACGCAACTCGAACGGGTTTAAATGGACATCGAATGAGTGAGATATCGCATTCTGTTCACTTTGCCAAATAGGCAAAATTTTGTGAATGTATAGTCTGTATAGGCTAACGTGACATGGTACGGCCCCACACGTGGCAGCTAAGTTGGAAGCGTTGAGTTGGTGGATGCTGACATGGTAGGTGTTGAGTTGATAGTCGAGTGGCAGACACGTGGGAGAATGAACTTTGGACACGTGGCATCCTTTTTGGCAAATTGGGTGGTGCCACGTGGCCCAGGCATGGGCTGCCACGTGGAAACTTGTTATATTGTAAATTTTTTGTGGATTTTGCGGGGGTCGAACTCTTGACCTCTCGCATGCGTGGAACACTTTGGAAAAGGCTGGGCTACCACTATCCCACACGATGCTTCTTACAATGTAATGGCTCAATTTATATTTAAATGTGTTGTGTGTTAAATAGGGCGCGGGGTCCAGGCTAGGGCTTAGCCCCAAACCCCGATTTTATGTGCTTAACCATACGACCATACCACACGGATATTTTTCACGAGAATAAAAACTCCAATGATGCTCCCCCCATCACGTGACACTTGTCACATATCTAACCATTGCAATGGGTGTCTGATATTTGCGCGGGGACGTGGTCACATGACCCACACGTCCAACACCTCCGCTAGTTTGGGTGATAAGTCCCCTAACCGTGTGACATTTTGGCACAAATTGTGGAATATGGTGCGCATGTTTGGTTTAGGCATGGGAAATTCCCAGAATCCAGGTTACTCACACAGAGTTGTGAATTGGCGAACCAGAGACAACAAGTTAGAAGGAGAAAACTTGCAGGAGGTCTATCTTCTTCGCTTCTTGGCCAAACCAGGTGCCGAAAAATCCCATCTAGGGGTTTTTGGATGTTATGAATCCATTGGTACAGGTTTCAAGGGAATTTGGAGACTTCTATTGTATATTTCTCTACAGGGAAGTTTCATAGAGCTCCAAGGAGCCCAGGGCCACCAGTGAAGGAGGTCATGCCCAGGGCAGCCAAAGTCCATTTTCAGTGACTAAATAGTCATTCTTGGATAATTGATATGGTATGAACTCATTGGAACAGGTTGCAGAGACATTTGAGGACTTTTACAGGTGTTTTTTCCACAGGGAATCTTAGGGAAGCTCAAGGCCACCAGTAGAAGAGGTCATGCCCAAATGAGCCATGGTCTGTTTTTAGAGATCTAACAGTCATTTTTGGGGTTTTTATGTATTCTGAACCAATGGTACAGTCAGTAAATCCATTGGATTTGAGCAGCATCTTGTAAAATAAATTGGACAAACTAATCCCAGAGAGCCTAGTCCATTGATGGAGGCTCAAGGAGATGTAGCCCAGTTGGGGGTGAACTCCTTTATCATGTTATTGTTGTTGTGAGTTTGTTGGTTCTTATTTGATGCAATTTATGTTTGATGTTGTATTCTTTGAACAACATAGTTAACCTTTAAAAAAAATACCTCACACATAAACACCTAAAAGGAGCCTAAACTTGACACATAAATCATCTTGCACAACTAAGACAATAAGAAAGGTCCTGAAGTTTATTTTAATGGAGTAGAGGGTGATTTCATAGAAAAACAAGTCAGCCCCCTATTTTCATATCACTGACACTGCCTACATCTTTCTAACATCAGTCGCAAGACCTCTACATGGCCTTTCAATAGACTATAGATTGTCCAATCATCCAGATATACCTCTAGAAACTGGTGTATAAACTCTTTAAATGCAGCTATGACTACTCTAGAGAATACCTTATCTCCATACCTACCCATCTTACTGTGCAGTCTATTCTTGCGCATCTTCTTGTGGAGACTTCGTGTAACCTCTGCTACCAATTTTCTAAACCCATATCTGAGTCTGGTGCACATGAGGTGATGATTTCCCAACTGAGTACCCCATCTGCAGTTGGGTTCATGTAATCTGGATCTCGTGCAGTTGTTCTATACAATTGGTTAATTTCCTCCAGGTATAAGCAAGTAGGATCTACGAACCTTTCCCCTTCTAATGGGTCCAATGGCGCAATGACTCTGTATTCTCCTAATTCGAAGGTCATATTCTGCATCTTCAATTTGATTATGGCCTAATTGTCAAATTCCCAATCCAAGCTAATTAATTTTGGATAAGGTGTTGTTCCATCCACTATCTCGATTACTTCGAAGTCAGCTTTAGTTCACACTCCATCTAGGTCTACTGTTACCCCTTTCAGTCTCCTAATCGGTAGAACTCGGTGTTGATTTGCTAGTTTCAGTTGAACCAGTGAATATCCTAGTGTGAGATCTCCCATACATTTCCATGTCTTCTTGGGTAGTACATTAACTTCGGATCCTAAATCTAGTATAATATCTCCCATGTTGAAATCTCCAATGTTGGCGCTCAACCTAAATTCTCTACTTTTTCTCCTCCTTTTGCTTCTATGCTACATATTTCTAGCATATTTTGTAAAATTCTAATAGTTGATGGATCATTGAGTAGTTTTATGCATGATTTCAAAAAACCTTTAATCGTACTTACTTGTCCTATGGGTTGTGTTTCTTCGGTGTGATCCAAAGATGGAGGCATATCATACTCTGGTACTTCCTTATTATGTTGTGCAATTGATGTCGATGCAATGTCTAGTTTCATGAATTCTTGGTTGGCTTTATTGAATATCTCCTTTTCATTCTGCGCATCAAATTGCTTCCTTGGTTCAACATTCTTGTTCACCCATTGGTGTTGTACTGGCTCCGGTCATACTGCGTCGTTCCCTGTTTTAGCTCCTCCCCGTGTAACTATGTTGATGTTTCTTTCTTCATCCCTCACTTCTGTTGAAATCCACTAAGCATTATGATTGTTCTGATTTCTCTTCTCATGGATATTCCTTAATAGTGTAAGACATTCCTTTGTGTCATGATCTGATGCACGATAATACATACAAGTCGTTGGTGGAAGTGGGCATTCTCTTGCATAATGTCCTGGTTGTTGACAATTTTGGCATACCACTGGTCCTCTACCTCTTCCAAAGCCTCCTCTTTCTCTACATCCCCCTCTGTATCCAGCTCGATCCCCTCACAGCGTGTTATACTGAGGCACCTATTTATACTGCATGGTATTATAGTGTGGTTGTATGGTATTGTACTGCGGTTGCGCTGTGTTGTATGGCTGCTACACAGTGTTGTATGGGGCTAGTACTTGGTTCAACTGAGGTGTGGATTGCTCGGTCATCATTTCTTCCTGCACCCTGTATGCATCTAATGTCCTTTCACTCATCAAGTCCATGTTTCTGCAATCTTTGTCATCATGGCCTACTGACTTGCAAAAGTTGCAATACGAGCTCTTCGTTACTATCTAGTACTTCTGCATCATTGGGTAGTGGTATGGATTATGACCCTGTTTCTTACAGATCTCGCACCATAGTTCTCCTGTTGGTAATGGATTTGGCATTCCTCCTGCCATGTACTACACAAATTCTGGACATTGGTTCTTATGGTGTCCTTTTGTCCTACATGTGGTACACCAAATGGCTTCTCTTTTGTCCTTACTCTTGTCCTGGTTTAGCTAGAATGTTAAGTTTTTTAGATGATCCTTCAGCTCCTCGATGGTTGGATCTGTCTTCTAATATTGGTTTTCTTCCAATTGTAGGGCTTCCTGAAGAGCCTCTTCCTATGTATGAAACTTCTATTGTTGCAGTGGATATTTCAAGTGTGTTAATAGTGACTTGATGAACAGATGCCTATGTTTCATATCTTTCATGATGTATTTTAGCTTTCCCTTCAGTCGTTTGAATATTTGGTCAATCTCCCATACAGATTCTTTGGGTTTATGTCTAATCTTTATCATCTCACTCATGTATTGATCCTCTGAACTCGGCTTCTGGAACTCATTTATCAGCAACTTCTTGATATCTCCAATCGTTCTGGTTGTCCGTGGCGGACTTTTTACGGCTAAACTCATATACCAATCCAGTGTGTGATCTCTTAGTGTGATAGTTAAATGTGCAAGCTTAGTATCCTCGTATGTGATATGTTTTGCTTCCCATATCTTTTTGCAGATAAATAGGTGTTTCTTCGGGTCCTCTGATGCTTCTCCTTTGAATTATGTTAACCCTATCGTGGGATCATGTCCTACCATCTTGAATGTTGAACTACTACCTCTGCACAGTGTATATACTTGACTATTTTTTCCTGAACTGTCTCCCCCAGTTTTTTTTCCTTATGTAGATATACTTATTGTTGTCTTCCTTCTCCTGAAATTTGGTTGTCTAAATGGTGGTGTTCTTCTTGGTGTATTAGTCACACATGGGTTTATGGGTTCCACACTGACACTGATATGGATAGGAATGTTGCCTTCTATTTCCACTTTTGGACCTCTCGTCTTCCTCTCATATGTCCTGTGTAGGATTTCCTCAATCTTTTCCATAGCCTCGAGATCCTCTACCTCCTCTTCATCACTTGCCAAGCCTTCCCTCATGGCTACGACTCTCTTCTTGGTGTTCACCTTATATTGGTAGGGTACTCCATTGCACGTATTTTCAGTTGTTGCCATGATCCACTTGATCTGGTCTTCGTCCATCATAATTCGGTCCAAGGCCTCCTCCTTCTTTCATTTATCCCCTTCTCCTTCCATTTCTCCTTTTCCTATTAGTGCCTTCCCCCTTCCCCCATGCACGTAGGGAAGTTTAGTTGTCTAACTCCATCATCATTACACCTTTGTTATATAGTAATATCTTAATGGAAGTATATAATGATCTGATGTACCTACCCCAAGGTCCCTTCAAGAACTTTTGTTCAGCTGCGTTGTAGGATTTCTCTGTATCTACTGCAAACTATGTGATAAATCCGGCAACAATGTTGTCTAGCCAGAAATCTACTGTGCGGGTAAACTTATTATCAACTTGTTGTAATTGCACGATATCTTCAGGATTCCACTCTAGTTGTCTAATCTAATTGGTAGGATGGTTGTCCTTCAATATTTTTATCCACTCCTATGACTTCATGCAAGTCTATGAATACGTACTTGTCCAGATATTTGCGCGGTGTTAACTTATGTTTCTTTTATCTTTCTGTGAAAACTCCAACTCCTTTGTCTTCAACTAGCTCTCTATCTCTGCCTTTGTGGGATTCCACAGTCTCAACATCCCCTTTCATATTCTCATTCTTTCACCTTTTTGTGATCTGATCCAACATTCTTTTGACGCTTCTTCAGCAGATCTCATATGCTCAATCCCATCTTCTTCTAATCAACCAGCAACGAAACCATTTGTTGGCTTTGTCACTACTCTTCTATTGGTCTTGAGGATTCCTTATGGGGTATTATAATTGACCATCACAGGTTGACCCTAGTTCATAACTAAGAATCTTCCCAAAAAAATCCATGTAAAACTATCAGCCCCTCTAGTAAAGCAGAAGGCAACGCAACACACAGAGTGTATTGCGCAGTCTCACCTGAGATAGCTCTATGGGTGGCTGCAATAGTCAGGTGTTTGCAACCTGGGATTGAGCGAGATTTGTGGTTGTGTGTCGTAAACTTTATTCATTCAATCTAACATCTAGTTATAACATTCATTCTATGCATGCATGTGGAATACCAGAACTACTTAGTTGCTTCATTTACCTAACATTCATCTACTAAACAGACATAAAGATGCATTCAATCATTCACACAACACAGGTTTTACCATGGTTCACCCCCTCTTGGGCTACGTCCACAAAGATATGGATCTAAAGATTTTATTATGGTTCAGAAATATATCACGCTACACATGTTTACATTATTGGATCTCACTCTCCTCAACTGCCTCCTCGATCCCTGCAAGGATGACTAGATCGCACCAGGCTCCCAAGCCTATGATCTAACCCTCAGGATCGAATCGTTC
This sequence comes from Picea sitchensis, assembly GCA_010110895.2. Lineage (NCBI taxonomy): Eukaryota > Viridiplantae > Streptophyta > Pinopsida > Pinales > Pinaceae > Picea > Picea sitchensis. Next base: position 6,420 of record SNQJ01S0177036.1, on the reverse strand, counting down.
ACTCCTTCCTTAGCTCACCATATTAATGACTCATATAGTTCTTACAATTCTCCTCCTCTCTATCGGGACTCTCTTATGTGTCGGTCTCTCTCCTCTCTCCCCCCCTTATGTCGCCTAAGTACTACTTATTTATATCCTTGGCTCACCAACCATTAAAATACATTACAAAAACCCTAACCCTAATGTCGTTAGGTATTCCTTGCATGCACGCTTCGCCTTCTTCTCTTACACGTGCTGCTTTTCCTTCCAGCTGTCTTTTTCCTCTTGCATGCTTCTCCTCCACAAATATTCTTTCTCTCTTACTAGGCATGCATCCTTAGAGCCGCACCTCTAATATTTTATTTATCATCTTCATTGTTTACAATATAATATACATATATGATCATGTGGCATCCAAACCACTAATCCATTCACCCAAATTATTCAACAACCCTTATTCCTTAACCGGAATTAGAAAAACCATCGACAAAAAACATGTGTCGAAAAATCACCAAAAACGGACGTAAAAAATTGCCAAAAATGGACCAAAAAAAAATTCTCGGGCGCTTTCGCCCCCAAAACCCCGCAACACTCCTAGATGAGGGGTGCTAAGAACCCTCCCAAACCCCCTTTTCTCCCATATCACTGTACAATACATGGGATCAATTTTGTAAAGAATATAACACATACCCAATATTATCCCACTTTGGTTTGAAATATCCACAGTATTGTTTGTTACGGGTCAACGTTTTAGATCCACAATAGGATCCACATTTAAGACACAAAATCAAGGATGAGATGAAATGAGGAGAAACTTATATTCTATTGCCAATGGTTTTTATCCCACTTGTTGTTTTCTTTGCATACAGGGGGTTACACAATTGCATAGTCAACAATCTAGGGCAACAATGATCTTCTACACCAAGAGAACTTCTCAGTGCTCACAGATTTTGTTAATGAATCTACAACAATATCCAAAGTATCCACCTTCATCAACAACACCTTCTTGTCTTCAACCTTGTCTCTCACGAAGTGATACTTAAAATCAATATGTTTTGTACTTAAATGATAAGTTGGGTTGTTTTCTAGGAAGATTGCACTCTGACTGTCACAATCTATCCTTACAGCTTGGTGTACCAACCCAATATTTGAACAAAATATTTGTAACCATATTTATTCCTTGCTTGCATGAGTGTTTGATATGTATTTAGCTTTTGTAGTTGAGTGTGCCATTATATCTTGTATTTTTCTCATCCAGTTGATTGCTCCTCCATACAGGTTAAACACATACCCGCTTGTAGATATTCTACTATCTAGATCTCGAGCCCAATATGCATCCACAAAGCCATGTATGTACAACACTCTATCCAATCCTAGTCTTCCTTGGTAGCACAATCCATAATTGGTAGTGCCACACAAATACTTGAAAACCCTCTTTATTGTTGTCCAATGTTCCTTCCCTGGTTTTGACATATGCTTGCTCAAAACTCCCACTGCATGTGCAATGTGTGGCCTAGTACAGACCATTTCATACATCAAACTGCCAACCGCACTCACATATGGAACATGAGACATGTCCTATTTCTCGTCATGTGTCTTGGGACACTGATCCACAAATAACTTTACACCTACAGGAATGGGAACCTTGACCAGTTTACATTCATGCATATTAAACCTCTCCAATATTATCTTGACATATTTCCTCTAATTTAACAAGAGTTTCATGTTTTCCTGATCTATTTTAATTTCCATACCCAAAATGAAATTTGCAACACCAAGATCCTTCATGTCAAATTTAGATGGAAACTGAGTTTTCAGATCCCATATATTATCCTTGTTGTTTCCTATCAGCAACATATCATCCACATACAAGACAAAAAAAAATAAGATGATAACCAATTAATTTGAAATACACGAAGTGATCCACTTTACTCCTTGCGAATCCAAGTCCCAACATATAAGTATCAAAAATTTTATACCACATCCTTGGTGATTGCTCTAACCCATACAGGGACTTTTTCAGCTTGCATACCAGCTCCTACTTTCCCTTCACATCAAATCATTTTGGTTGCTTCATGTATATTTATTCTTCCAAATCCCCATGTAGGAATGTTATCTTCACATCCATCTGTTCTACTTAAAAATCAAACACAGGAGCAACAGATAAAATAAATCTAATAGAAGTTAACTTGGCAATAGGAGAAAAAATCTCACCAAAGTCAATTCCCTCAACCCGGGAATAACCTTTTGCTACTAACCGAGCTTTGTGTTTCTCCACTTCGCCTTCTACATTCAACTTCGTTTTAAACACTCATTTGTTGCCAATGGGTTTTCTTCTAATTGGAAACTCCACTAGATCCCAAGTCTCATTCTTGTCCAAGGCTTCCATTTCTTCAACCATGCCTTTTTCCAGGGTTTTCCATTGCCTCCCTAATAGTTCTAGGATCATCATCAGTAATAGACAAAGAAAAATTTGAACGAAAATTAGGTGGACCTTTCTGGTTGCCTTCTTTCTCGAACCAATCTCCTTAATACTAGAGTATGAGGATCTTCTTCGTCTAATTCTTGTTCTTTTGTAGAGTCTGATTCATCATCCTTCAACTCAAACTCTATTTTCTCTGGTTCTTCCTTTCGTGGTAGGAATTTCTATTTGACATATTTTATTTATTTAAATACCACATCTCATCTATACACTACCTTTTTAGTTTTTGGGTTCCAAATCTTATAGCCTTTCAGACCATCTTTACACCCAATAAAGATACACTTTTCAACCTTTTATCTAGCTTACTCCTATTTTCCTTTGGAATGTGAACATAGGCATCACATCCAAATACCCTGAGATGTGTGAGAGAGTGTTTCTTACAAATCCATACCTCATGTGGATTCTTGTCATCCAATGTTGATGAGGGTGATCAATTGATGAGGTAACATGTAGTATCCACTGCCTCTGCCCAGAATTTGTGTCCTAACCTAGCACCATTGAGCATGCACCTTTCTTTTTCCTTCAGCGACATGTTCATCCTTTTTGTAACTCCATTATGATGAGGTGTATATGGAATAGTATTCTACCTTGTTATACCACACTTCTTACAAAATTCTTTGAATTCATTTCCGCAAAACTCTCCACCATTATCCATCATCAACACCTTAATTTTTTTATCTATTTAATTCTCCACAAGAGATTTAAACTTTTTAAACCTATCAAAGAGTTCAGATTTCTTCCTGAGGAAATATATCCATGTATTCCTTGATAATTCATCTATAAATGAGACATGGTACATAGATTTTCCTAGTGACGGAACCGACATAGGTCCAAACACATCACTATGCACCAACTATAAAATTTCATCTACCCTTGTTGCACTAGAGGGGAATCTTACGTGATTTTGCTTCCCATATACACAATGTTCATAGAAATAAAAATCCAAAGATAAATTAGACATATCTTCAACCATACCTTTATCATGTAGCAGTCGAAATCCCTTCTCTTTGATATGCCCTAGTCTTTGATGCCATAACATAGCCTTTTCTCTAGAGATTGTAGGAGTTTTTTCTTCTTCGGCTCCAATCTCAAGAACAATGGAACTATTACACCCATCATTAATAGTGTTTCTCTACATCTTATACAAAGTTCCAATCTAAACTCTCTTTAGCAACACCATTGCTCCTCGAACCATCCTGCGGATTTCTTTCTCAAATACTATTTTTACCCCTACATCGTCCACTTTGCTTATATAAATCAATTTTTTGGTGAAACTTGGGATGTGTAGAACACCAGGGAGTGTTATAATCCTTCCATCCATAAGCTTCAACTTGACTTTTCCTCATCCTATGATTTTGGTTGTTGAGTCATCACTTAGGAAAACATCACCTCCATCATACCTTTCATACTCACAAAACCACTCCCTATGAGGAGTCATATGAAAGGATTCACCTGATTCAACCAGCCATGCCTCATGATCTGCATGTGTGCTTGAAGAATCCAAGTACACATTCCCTCCTTCTTCCTTAGAGGTTTTTTCTTTTGTAGAAGGAGCATCTTCATACCCTTTCCTCTCGCAACACTTTTGGATCTACATTGCCTCTTGTAGTGCCCTTCTTTTCCACATCTCCAACATACATTTACAAACTTTCTAGGAGATTTAGATTTACCCTTAGACTTAGATCTCTCACATGAGTACTTAGATCTATTTCTTTCCTGGGAGAATCCTCTTGCAAATAATGCATCTGTGATTCGTCCTTCCATGTTCTTCCACCTCATATCCTCTAACACTAAGGATGAGACCACATCCACATCATCGAAACTTAAAGTATTTGTATTACTACCTATGGCCACAACCAGACTATCCCACGAGTCTGGTAAAGATAACAATAAACTAATACACTTATCTTCATCTGAAATTTTAATATCAATGGATAATAATTGATTTACCACGATATTGAAGGTGTTCAGATGCTCTGTCACCGAGTCTCCATCTTTCATCCTTAGGTTATACAGCTTCTGCTACAAGAATTGTTTGTTTACCGGGGACTTAGACTAATACAAAGTCCCCAAATTATCCCATAATTCCTTGGTTGTAGCTTCCCCTAACACATTCAGTGATACTGAATCTAAGAGACACAATCGGATTGTGCTCTTTGCCTTTCAATCCAACATTTTTCAGTCTTTTGCTTACGTTCTTGTAGGTGCACTACATGAATCCACCACGATCCACTGATCTTTGTCTACCAACAGATCTTCCATATTGAGCCTCAATATCTCAAAAAAAATCCCATTAAATTTCTCAATCTCTATCTTTGAACTACTCACCATTTATTTTCACCTGAAGAATCAATACTATAGATCTCCCAAAATAACTAGGTTTATCACAAACCCAATCCAAACCCCTAACCACAAAGAGTCCCCCTGAAGCCAATAATTGCTTTGATATCAAATGTAGATTTTAACCTTGTGCAATTAATTATTGCAAACAGATTCTTAATAAAACATATTAAAAGATACAATGGTACACATACGTTACACAAAGACTTTTACCCTAGAAACCCAAACCGGGAAAACCAACAACATGTTTAGAGCCGCATCTCTAATATTTTATTCGTCATCTTCATTATTTACAATACAATATTCATATAGGATCCTGTAGCATCCAAACCCCTAATCCATTGACCCATATTAGTCAACAACACTAATTCCTTAACTGGAATTAGAAAAACCATGAACAAAAACCATCTGTCGGAAAACTGCCCAAAACTGACACAAAAATCACCAAAAACGGACCATTTTTTTTTCTCAGGGGGTGCTAAGCACCCCCTACACCCCCTTTCCTCCCATATCAGTGTAGAGTACATGGGATCAATTTTGCAAAGAATATAACACATACCCAACAAACCGACTGAAGATCGACTAGTAATCTGACTGAAGTCAACTGTAACAGAATCCCAAGATTCACAGGATTTGCAACTAATCATTTTCATGGATCTGTAATTCTTTTTGGGTGCCATGATTTGGGATTTTGCATGCTATAAAGCCTATAAATGAGGTGTGTTGTAATTTTATTAAGTTGATGTTCATGAGAATTGTCGATGGTCATGTAGATGTAAGTTGAATTCGTTGCAGGGTTGTTCTCATGTAAAGCAAGAGAGTATGATGGTGATTGTGTCTTGGGTGTAGACCAAGGTTAGTCCTGTAACTCTTTATTCATTGAATGAAGAAGACAATAAGGAGCAAGACGCTCAAGGAATGTTGGTTTTTTCGTTCTGGTTTCCAGGGTAAAATATTTGTGTATTGTGCTTGTCATTTATTTTCTTATTTAAATATGTCTTCTCTTTCATGTTTGGTTTAGTGTGGATGTTTATTTCCTAACAAATCACAAGTTAATTGGAGGTTATTATTAAGGGTTAATTCAAGGTTAATTGGTGGTAATCATGGGTATGAGGGGATATTATGGGATAATTGAGGGTACTTCTAGTAATTAGGGGCGAGTAGGGTTCATTAGGGGTTAATTAAGGGTCAATTACGAGTAATCAAGAATTAGTTAGGGGTAACTAAGGGTAATTAGGGGTTAATTAGGGGTTAATTAAGGGTAATTTAGGGTTAGTTAGGGGGCACTTTTTGGTAATTAGGGATAAGTAGAGTTAATTATGGATGAATTAAGGGTCAATTAGGGGTAATCAAGGGTTAATAGTTATAATTAAGGGTGATTAGGGGTTAAGTAGGGGTAACTAGTGTTTTAATTCAATATTAATTGTCGTTAATTAGTGGTAATTTGGAGTATTTAGGGGTAACTAGGGGTTAATGGAGTTCTCTTAAGGTTGGTAGAGGCTTCGGTGGAGATAGCCCTAAAGAAAACCTAGCTAGGGTTTCACGTCATGGGGATGGTTCACGATGAATGGAGGGAAGGGGTCTGTGTAGGTATATGTTGAAGGAGGTTATGGATCTAT